>JABUQX010014625.1:12500-51106 GCA_015478945.1 Trachelipus rathkii
AAGGAAATGCAAAGGGGACCAATAGATCCTTCTTCAAGATAGGAAATCAGTATTCAACCATATCACGCCACATCATCCAAACCTAAAAAATATAAAGCGGAGAAGTATTCTGGTCGAGAAAATATAATAATAATAATAATAATAATAATAATAATAATAATAATAATAATAATAATAATAATAATAATAATAATAATAATAATAATAATAATAATAATAATAATAAAGAAATACAAATACTCTAATAAAGAAAAATTATTTATCGTAAACAAATATTAAACCTTAAATAATTTCATCAATGTCAAACCTTTTAATAACAAAGGGGAAAAGTAAACCGATTAAAAACAAAGAAGGTATATCTATATATATTTGACTACTTATGTCACTCACCGAGAGAAAAAATCAGACCCTAGACATCGACATCGGTTGCAAGCAAGAAACCATCAGCGAAAATCCTTGATATAACGAAAAATGTCTCTTTAGTCTAACGTCACATTTAATGAAAAATGAATGAAAGTTCTACACAAAGCTTAAGGAACCAATACACCTCCTCCAGGTTCCAGTGAAAAGGTCACAACAAATAATAATAAACCTCAAGAGGTTCAACACAACCTTCACGCACGGACACAAATTGACAAAAGGCCTGCGGAAATTTCAAGCCTACTTTATATACGAAGTAAGTCGACCGAAAAGTAATTCGTCAAAGGTCTCCCACAAATGACTTCTCATAACAAGAAATGTGTTTCTAAACCAAACGTTTTCCACTATTTAAAGAAAACTAGTACTCATAATTAACCGTGTATTCTAATGTTATAAAATGTACGAATGAGCCTAGTTTTCAGTTAAAGAAATATTTAATTTCAAAAATATTAACACTTAAACGAAGTGTTCAAACAAAGGGAGTGGAAATGCTTAACACAAAAATATTTCAAATTAAGGCTTTTTAGAATATAAAAAATAAAAAAATTTATTTATTACGTAATTAGTAAACGAACCTTAATAAAGAAATATTATAACTTTAACTTTAATAGACAAGGCAAACTCAAACATCAAAAATTATAATGACAAAGTATTGTCCAAGAAGCACAGGCTTCAGGTGAAAAATCGTACAAATTTAGAAAAAATGTCGTACATCTAGTACTTTAAAGAAATATTAAAACGAGGGAACTTTAAACAGGGAAACTTACATATAAATAAAGATAATAAAACTTTAAAGCAATTTCAAAACTCAATTACAACTATTAATAACGTAAAATCTTTATTCATCACCAATGGCTATTAAAATACGGTCCTGCCAGACGTACAAAAACCTAACTGTACATTTAACGGAAGATTTAAAGGGAAAGATGTAATGAATATTACAGTTATTAAAATCAATTACTGGTCATGAATGCAAAAAAAATAAATAAAAAATAAAATTCATGACATTAAAACTCCCCGCAACAAAAACGACAAAAAAGAGAGAAATGTGTAGTTAAGAGATTTTGAAACGAGGAAGAATTCAGTAATTATGCAATTCAAGAAATAAAAAAGGGGTAAACTTAACATGAAAACGATTAGCTCTAATGTTCGGTAACCATCAATCCAGATTGAGTCACTTCTGAGAAGAACCGCGGGGAAAAAGGTGAGGGAAGCTCAAACAGGCACTGTCCCAACTCAGCATAAAAAAAGGGCAAAAAAAATAAAAATAAAATAAGAATACAGTCTAAAAATATCATCCTTAATGAAAGGTTAACTAAGGAACAAAAAAAAATTAAAAATTTAAGCTGTTGGAAGAAGAAAAAAGGGAAAAAACCTATCTAAACTGGTTCCTGTAACATTACCAAGGTGGAGAGTAAGTACAAGGAACCTAGAATTATTAACAGAGGTTATTAGCCTCGAACCAACAGCCTAAATGAACAAAAAAAAGAAAAAAAACTTTGGTTAAAAATCTGATCTGGTGTAAGAATAAAAGGGAAAAAGAAAACTAACTACATGGACCTCGTGACATTACAAGAAAAAGGGGTAAGCACTCAGTCCTAGAGTTTAAAAAAGAGGTTATTAGCCTCGAAAACACCAGACCAAATGAACAAGTACATACATATAATATATACCATTGTAACTTTTCATAAACTCTTTCTTATAAACAACTCCTTACTTCTTCACCACCTTCCTTAGTATACTTTAACAATTTCATTTTTAAGGATGAAGAGATAACTAATATCAAAACGATATCAATGTACAATATACTACAAATATATTACATTTATGCTTACAGAAGGGACTCGTGAAAGTTTGAAGGGGGAACAAAAGGTTCAACAGAAGACATAGACCAATCCTTCAACGATATATCGAACAAAAGAGCAATGACAAAGACAACTATTAAATACAAACGATAATTTCGTGAATAACATAATGGAGGCAAAGTAAATGAAAGGGATATACACTGTAAACAAAGATTAAGAAATAATAATAATAATAATAATAATAATAATAATAATAATAATAATAATAATAATAATAATAATAATAATAATAATAATAATAATAAAAATAAAGTTATGTTAACTGTTGTGATGAAAGATTTTTTATACGCTGTCGCGCTACCTCTTTTGCCTGACGTGTTAGTTTTACTGCTGGGGGAGTCACAATGTCAGAATTAAGGTCATTAACAGGGGAAGAGTCTTTATCATAGATATTAGTATGTAATTCTAAGGGATATAACTGGACAACAGCTCTCGTTATTTCACCATTTCTCGTCTTAAGAGACACGGACCGGACATAACCATCAGGTGACTTATAAAGAATAAGAACAATACCTAACTTCCATTTTAAGCGAGGTCCATCATCTTCAACAAGGACAATGTCACCAACCTTGATGTTTGGTCTACCTTGCACATTCCAAGACTGTTTTAAATTTAAAAGATAATCATTTCTCCATACGTTTTTAAAATTATTAATAAGTTTTAGTAAGTATTTATATCTCTTATTTAATTTAATGGGATCTTTATAAGTCGGATCCGAATCCAGTAATTCAAGAGGAACAGGAAGGGAATTTAATTTATAACCAATTAATAGATGAGAAGGTGTTAAAGGGTCATTACTCAGAATGTCATTATCCACAAAGGTGAGAGGACGACAATTAATGGTCGATTCTATCTCTACCAAAACCGTGGAAAACTCTTCTAAAGAAATTAAACTATTTTTTAGTATTCTCTTCAAGTGAATTTTCACCAAACCAATTAACCGCTCAAAGAAACCCCCATAAAAACTAGCACGGGCAGGATTAAATCTCCAGGTTATAGAATGAGTTGATAAAAAATCTTTAACAGATGGGAGTGAATGTAAACGTTTAATATACTTATCTGAAGCTTGAAAATAAGTTGCATTGTCTGAATAAATAATAGAAGGGATGCCTCGCCGACCTATGAATCGTCGGAAGGAACATAAAAACGATTCGGTGCTATTGTCCAAAACTATTTCCAAATGAATTGCTCGAGTTACGGCGCAAGTAAAAAGCGCTATATAACATTTATTAATTAAGGTTTTGGAAATCTTTACATTAAAATAACCTGTTAAGTCTACACCTATTACAGTAAAAGGTTTACTATCTACTACTCGTGAATGAGGAAGTGCAGCAAGTGGAGCGGGTTTAAAACGTACCGCTTGTAAGCGTTTACATAACACACATGGTCTTACTACCTTTTTTACAATCTGTCTCATTCGGACAAAATAGTATTTCCTGCGGATGATTAGAATAAGCTCAGAAATGCCCAAATGATGATATTTAATGTGAAACTGCCAAATGAGTAGCTTAACAAAAATAGACTTAGTGGGTAAAAATAAAGGGAACTTAGTATCAAAAGGTAATAAGGAATTATTAAGCCTTCGATCACATCGAAGCAAACCATCCATCAATTTCAAATTTAATTGCTTTGTTAAAGAAGTTAAGGATACATTGTTCGAACTTAAACACTTTATTTCTGGGGTAAAAAACTCAGCTTGTAAGCTCCTTATCCAATACAATTCTGACCTTTGAAACTCTTCCAGTGTAAACTGATGGGAAAAGGTTGGTTTAACTATAGATTTTAAAGGAGCACTCATCTTTGACCTTCTCAAATTATTGATAAATCTAAATATTAAATTTGTTATACGTACAACCTTGTCTAAAGATGAATACAGACTCAAATCTAAAACATATTTTATAGAAGGAATTTCGGTAATAGTGGCAGTGGTAACAAGAGAATCTTCAACCGAAAATTCTTTCAGATGTAAGGGATGCTCCTCCCATTTAGGCCAGTTTTGCTCATCAACTATCCAACCTGGACCATGTAACCATAGACTCGATTTTATATATTCACCTTTACTTCCCCGAGAAGCTAAATCTGCTGGATTACAAAAAGTTGGCACATATTTAAACTCTGCTGAAGGGACATTTTTGTGAATTTCGTCTACTCTATTTTGTAAAAAAGTATGAAGCTGTTTCTGAGAATAAACCCATTGTAAAGCTACCTGACTATCTGACCAAATATATATATCCCTAATATTAAGAATATTGTTAAATGCTTCATTAACATATTTTAACAAACGAGTAGATAGTAATATACCCATTAATTCCATACGGGGAATGGTTAACTCTTTCAAAGGGGCTACCTTAACCTTGGACATAAGAATATTAGACACACAAATATTGGTTTTATGTGATATTATATATATTACAGTTGCATAGGCACTCTTTGAAGCATCCGAAAAGGCATGCAAGATTACTTCATAAGAAAATATTAACTGACGTGGTATTTGTAATGATTGACAATACTTTAACTGAAAAGAAATTAACTCCCACTCCTTACAAAATTCTTCAGCAATAGGTTGATCCCATTGATACTTTCTCTTCCATAATTTTTGTAATAATACCTTACCTCTAATAATAACAGGGGATAATATTCCCATGGGGTCAAACACAGAAGCTACTTCCTTAAGTATTTTGCGCTTGGTATTGGCAAATTTCTCCACCTCTTTAACTGGGTAAGTCATCATATCACTGTTAATGTTCCATTCTAAACCTAAGACCTTAACAGTAGAACTTTCACTTCTTACTTTATTCAATTCAAAATATTCATTTGCTTTAAGGGAATTAGAAGACCATTCTCTAAGGTTAAGACCTCCCTTCAAAAATAAATTACGGGTTTCATCAAAATATTTTATTATTTCATTCTCATCATCGAAAGTATTAAAAATATTATCAACAAATAATTGACTCAAAATATCAGTTTTATAATGACTGTCAGAATTTAACACATGATGATTAAGACATGCTGCTAATAGGAAAGGACTACAGGTTGCACCAAAGAGAACAGATTTAAAACGATAAGTCATGAGAGGACTATTAGGATTCTCTGGCTCTCTTAACCATAAAAATCTTGTAGAGTCACGATCCTTCTCATCTAACCTTATCGCTAAAAACGCCTTCTCGATGTCTGCAGATATAGCATAAGATTTCATGCGAAATTTTAATAATAATTTACCTAAATCTGTTATAAGAGAGGGACCTGAATTTAAGCAATTATTCAAGCTAGGGGACCCTGAAGAGCAATCAAAAACAATCCTTAAGGCTGTGGTTGAAGAGTTTTTAAGTACACCATGGTGAGGTAAGTAATGAACTTTAGATTCGGGGTGAAGTGGTGTAGAGGGTTTAACTTCTTCTATAAAATCTCTTTCCATTTGATCTTTTAACACTTCTGAATATGATTTTAAAAGGTCAGGTTGTGACCTCAATTTCTTCAATACACTATCCACAGCTTTAAGGATTGTTTTTGATTGCTCCTCAGGGTCCCCTAGCTTGAATAATTGCTTAAATTCAGGTCCCTCTCTTATAACAGATTTAGGTAAATTATTATTAAAATTTCGCATGAAATCTTATGCTATATCTGCAGACATCGAGAAGGCGTTTTTAGCGATAAGGTTAGATGAGAAGGATCGTGACTCTACAAGATTTTTATGGTTAAGAGAGCCAGAGAATCCTAATAGTCCTCTCATGACTTATCGTTTTAAATCTGTTCTCTTTGGTGCAACCTGTAGTCCTTTCCTATTAGCAGCATGTCTTAATCATCATGTGTTAAATTCTGACAGTCATTATAAAACTGATATTTTGAGTCAATTATTTGTTGATAATATTTTTAATACTTTCGATGATGAGAATGAAATAATAAAATATTTTGATGAAACCCGTAATTTATTTTTAAAGGGAGGTCTTAACCTTAGAGAATGGTCTTCTAATTCCCTTAAAGCAAATGAATATTTTGAATTGAATAAAGTAAGAAGTGAAAGTTCTACTGTTAAAGTCTTAGGTTTAGAATGGAACATTAACAGTGATATGATGACTTACCCGGTTAAAGAGGTGGAGGAATTTGCCAATACCAAGCGCAAAATACTTAAGGAAGTAGCTTCTGTGTTTGACCCCATGGGAATATTATCCCCTGTTATTATTAGAGGTAAGGTGTTATTACAAAAATTATGGAAGAGAAAGTATCAATGGGATCAACCTATTGCTGAAGAATTTTGTAAGGAGTGGGAGTTAATTTCTTTTCAGTTAAAGTATTGTCAATCATTACAAATACCACGTCAGTTAATATTTTCTTATGAAGTAATCTTGCATGCCTTTTCGGATGCTTCAAAGAGTGCCTATGCAACTGTAATATATATAATATCACATAAAAACAATATTTGTGTGTCTAATATTCTTATGTCCAAGGTTAAGGTAGCCCCTTTGAAAGAGTTAACCATTCCCCGTATGGAATTAATGGGTATATTACTATCTACTCGTTTGTTAAAATATGTTAATGAAGCATTTAACAATATTCTTAATATTAGGGATATATATATTTGGTCAGATAGTCAGGTAGCTTTACAATGGGTTTATTCTCAGAAACAGCTTCATACTTTTTTACAAAATAGAGTAGACGAAATCCACAAAAATGTCCCTTCAGCAGAGTTTAAATATGTGCCAACTTTTTGTAATCCAGCAGATTTAGCTTCTCGGGGAAGTAAAGGTGAATATATAAAATCGAGTCTTAATGGTTACAATGGTCAGGTTTGGATAGTTGATGAGCATAAACTGGCCTAAATGTAGAGGGCATCCTTATCATCTGGGAAAAGAAATTTTCTCGGTTTGAAGAATTTCATGCTTAGATCTACCTCGACCGCTTTTAGCCACTATTATTATCACAGTGTAATTCGTCCTTCTAATAAAATAATCGTTTTAGCATTTAAGTCATGTATTCATCCTTTTTAGACATAGGTTATGTACGCTATTATTAGCAAATGTTTGGTATTTAGAATGCTTTATCAATAATTTGAGAAAGGTCATATAGTGAAGTTTAGTCCTTTAAAATCTATTGCTGTAACAACCAACCATTTTCAGTCGCAGTTTACTACTGGAAGAGTTTTCCCACAAGATGGTCAGACACTCTCGTCTGTAGAGCATAGGTACTTTACAAGTTAAGAGTTTCATTTTCTACCACCAGAAAAAAGATGTTTAGTTCTCTCGAACCAATGTATCACTTAACTTTACTTTTACAAAGCTAGTTATCTAAAATTCTGGAATTTGATGGTATGCGTTTTACTTCGATGTGATCGTAAGAGCTTAACTAATAAATTTCCTTTATATTACTCATTTTCGTATACTAAGGTCTCCTGCTTTATTTTTACCCACTAAGTCTATTTTTGTTGAAGCTACTCCAATTTGTGCTGTTCACATTAAATTATCACTTCATCGGGTGCATTTTGTAGCTTATTTCTAATCAATCCGCTTAGGAAATACTATTTATTGTCGAATGATGACAAGATTTGTCATATATAAAAGGTAGTTAAGACCATGTGATGTGTTAATACGGTGAACGCAATTATACTAAGCGTTAGCTAACCGTTATTTAATATCCGCTCCACTTGCTTGCCATTCCTTCATTCTAACGGAGTAGATAGATATAGTGTATTCAACCTTTTTATAAAGGTAATAGGTGTGACTTCACCAGGTTATGTTAACTGTAAAAGTATTCTCAACAAAACCGTATTATTAAATAATGTTTATTAATATAAGTGCACTTTCTTTAACTACTAGCGCTTCGCTCAGACGCTCGAAGCAATTCATTTTAGATGATAAATTAGTTTTTAGGTACTCACAATAGCACCGAATCGCTTTCTCTTTTGTTCTCATTCCGAGAGAATTCATGGTCGGGCGAAGGATCCCTTCTATTATTGTATTCAGACAATGCAATCTTAATTTTCAAGCGTCAGATAAGGATATTAAACGATTTACATTCACTCCCATCTGATTAAAGATTTTTTACAAACTCATTCTATACCTCGAGATTTAATCCTGCCCGCCGTGCTAGTTTATGGGGGATTTCTTTGATGCGGTTATTGGGTGCGCTGAAAATTCACTTGAGAGAAATATCTAATAAACAAATAGTTATAACATTTCTTATAAGCCCCGTCTAGAAGAGTATGTGTCTCCGACGGTTTTGATAGATTGATAGAATTTCGCCATTATAATTGTTCGTTCGGTGCGCTCTCACCCTTTGTGCGCATAATGGGACATTCTGAAGTATATGACCCTCATTTAACACACCTCTTGTGCATATATTAATTGGTTATAATTTAAATTCCCTTCCTGTTCCTCTTGAATTACTGGATTCGGATCCGACTTATAAAGATCCCATTAAATTAAATAAGAGATATAAATACTTACTAAAACTTATTAATAATTTTAAAAACGTATGGAGAAATGATTATCTTTTAAATTTAAAACAGTCTTGGAATGTGCAAGGTAGACCAAACATCAAGGTTGGTGACATTGTCCTTGTTGTAGATGATGGACCTCGCTTAAAATGGAAGTTAGGTATTGTTCTTATTCTTTATAAGTCACCTGATGGTTATGTCCGGTCCGTGTCTCTTAAGACGAGAAATGGTGAAATAACGAGAGCTGTTGTCCAGTTATATCCCTTAGAATTACATACTAATATTTATGATAAAGACTCTTCCCCTGTTAATGACCTTAATTCTAGACGCATGGCTGTAACTCCCCCAGCAAGTAAAACTAACTCTAGATAACTAGGCATTAAGTGGCCCGTGTTCGGTATTAATCGACGCTTCGACAGGCGCATATAAGAAAGCTTTCGATCACGAACAGGTAACATAACTTTCAATGGTTTTATATGATATGCTATTATGCTGATTCATTATTAATTATTATGTTATTTTTATTATTATTTATATTATATTAGTAATGTGATATTCTTTATTTAATAAGATTATAGGTATATTTGGACTCTTATTATTATTATTATTATTTTATGTGATTTATATATTTTTATTATAATTATTATTTGTATATTTTATTATTATTTTTAGTGATCTTTCGTTGTTACAGTGTGTACCTTCCCTTTCATTTATACAATCATTGTCTCCATTAATGTTGATGTCTTCGAAATTTATCGTTTGTCGTTATTTAATAGTTGTCTTTGTCATTGCTCTTTTGTTCGATATATCGTTGAAGGATTGGTCTATGTCTTCTGTTGAACCTTTTGTTCCCCCTTCAAACTTTCACGAGTCCCTTCTGTAAGCATAAATGTAATATATTTGTAGTATATTGTACATTGATATCGTTTTTGATATTAGTTATCTCTTCATCCTTAAAAATGAAATTGTTAAAGTATACTAAGGAAGGTGGTGAAGAAGTAAGGAGTTGTTTATAAGAAAGAGTTTATGAAAAGTTACAATGGTATATATTATATGTATGTACTTGTTCATTTGGTCTGGTGTTTTCGAGGCTAATAACCTCTTTTTTAAACTCTAGGACTGAGTGCTTACCCCTTTTTCTTGTAATGTCACGAGGTCCATGTAGTTAGTTTTCTTTTTCCCTTTTATTCTTACACCAGATCAGATTTTTAACCAAAGTTTTTTTTCTTTTTTTTGTTCATTTAGGCTGTTGGTTCGAGGCTAATAACCTCTGTTAATAATTCTAGGTTCCTTGTACTTACTCTCCACCTTGGTAATGTTACAGGAACCAGTTTAGATAGGTTTTTTCCCTTTTTTCTTCTTCCAACAGCTTAAATTTTTAATTTTTTTTTGTTCCTTAGTTAACCTTTCATTAAGGATGATATTTTTAGACTGTATTCTTATTTTATTTTTATTTTTTTTTTAATGTCCTTCCTTGTGTTTTCAATAAATGTCGATAGTTGGACAGCTGCCTGTTCTGAGCTTCCCCTACCTTCTCTCTCTCCTTCCGCCGCCCTTTTTAGGTCTTATTCAGGAAGGACTCAATCTGGATTGATGTTTATAACCGCTATAGACGCTTAGTCAGATTTTCATGTTAAGAGATTTACCCCTTGTTTAATATTGATCTTTGAATTTATGTAATTTTTTATATTACTGATTCTTATACCTCGTTTTGCAAAAATCTCTTTTAACTACACATTTTCTTTTTTCTCCTTTTTGTGTCGTTTTTTGCACGGGGATAGATTATAATTGTCATGAAATTTATTTTTTAATTTAGATTATATATTATGCATTCATAATAATAGAAACTCAAGATTAATTGATTTCATATACTGGTTAAAATATTCATTCATATACTTTCCCATTAAATCTTCCGTGTTTATGAAATTGTATCAAGTTAGGTTTTATGTACGATTATGACAAGGACTCGAATTTGTGAAAATGCCATTGGTGAATAATGTAAAATTAAGTTTTTGTCAATTCAATCTATAGATTTGTAATTTGAGAGTTTTGAAAAGATATGCATTTAATTAGATCTGTTCTATTCATTTATTATATGTAAAGTTTCGCGGTTTAAGTTCCCTTCGTTTTAATTATTTTCGTTGCAGAAGTAACTAAAGCCAAATACTGTAAATAACGACATTTTTTTCTAAATTTGTACGATTTTTCACCTGAAGCCTGTGCTTCTTGGACAATACTTTGTCATTATAATTTTTGATGTTTGAGTTTGCCTTGTCTATTAAAGTTAAAGTTATAATATTTCTTTTATTAAGGTTCGTTTACTGGTTACGTAATAAATAAACTTTTTATATTTATATTCCAAAAGGCCTTAATTTGAAATATTTTTGTGTTAAGTATTTCCAATCCTTTTGTTGAACACTTCATTTAGACTTTTTAATATTTTAAAATTAAATATTTCTTTAACCAAAAACAAGGGTTGATCATGTATTTTATACTGATCGAATATATTGACAATTAGGAGTACAAACGTTTATTGAAGAGTGAAAAACCTTTGGTCCACAAACACATATTCATTAAAGACAGAAGCCATTTGTGGGGCTTTTGACGAATTACTTTTCGGTTGACTTCCGTCGTATATAAAGTAGGTTTGGAATTTTCGCGAGCTTTTTGTCAAATTTGGTTCGTGCTTGAAGGTTGTGTTGGACCTCTTTAAGTTTTTTAATTTATTGTGACCTTTTCACTGGAACCTGAAGGATGTGTTTTGGTTCCTTAAGTTTGTGGTAGAACTTTTCATTCCATTTTTTTTTAAAATTTCACACATGTGACGAGTATTTAGTGATAAACAACTAAAGTAGACTTTTATATCCGTTATCACATAATATTTAACTGATCGGTTCTCAACTTTAACCGATGTCGATTGTATGCTTAGAAGTAAATCTTGAGTATATCCCTCTTGAATTTTTTATATATTCTATCTATCAGTGAGAGTGATATGATATTTATTAAGATCTTATATTATGATTTGACGATAAATACTTAATATATTTGAGTTATATTATATATATATAATATTATATATAAATAATAATATATAATTATAATATATATAAATATAATAAATAATAATTAAAAAGATTTTGATAATATATTTATAAATAAAATATAATTAGTTACTTAAATTAAATAATAAACAATTATAATTTATAATATATAATATATAATTATATATAATAATATATATTATATTATATTTTATATGTAATTAATATAATAATATATATTATATAAAATAATAATATATATAGATTGAGAATTATTTCTTTGTATTATTTAATCATGGTTTAATTATTCACATCTATTTATTTAGTCACATACAAATAAGGTTTGCATTGAATGAATTCATTTAAAGATTTAATATTTTTCAATCTATATCTTTTACTTTAATTTAGAATTATTTTATTAATGTATTATGAATATAATTATGTAATGGTAATATATAAATTTTTTTTAATTAAATTGCTTATAATAATTAATAAGTGATTATTATATAATTTGATTATATTAATATATTTTAATATTAATATTCTTATATAATTACTATTAATAATCACTTCCCTCGCAAATAATATGCAAAGAGATATTTATATTTTCTCGAATCCAAATGAACTACTCTTACCGTTTATAGTTTTACTAAGGATCTGAAATGGATTGTGAGCGTGGTTATGGATAGAATTCCTCAATTTTCCTATCTTGAAGAAAGGATCCTTGAGTCCCCTGTTGCTTTCCTTCGTGTGGTTTGATGACTTATTGTTACAAGTAAGAAGGAACACATTAGTTTCCTTTGGTGGGGTAATATTACAGTTGAATATTCCTTTTATTTAAAAATATATTATTTTTATTAGTTTCTTTTTTAACTGAAAGGTTCATGCTTATATTTTTAATAAATTAAAATTATATAATTAGTAAGATAGTATCTTAACTAATCAAATAAATTGTATATTGACACAATTAATAGCAATTATTGTTAAAATTTAATATAGATTATTGACACAACATTAATTAATTTTCATCTTCTTTATAATTTGAGAACTACGAATATTATAAATATGATTTCAATAATTTTAATTATATATTTAATTTTAAATCATTTATTATTATTCTAAATTTATTAAACATATTATATATTAATTAATTATATTAATTATATTATATTATTATTAATATTATAATAACTATATTATATATTTATTATTATTATTGTTATTAATTTAATTATTAATTATTTATTATTATTAATATTATTATTATATATTATTAATTATTTAATTAATTATTTATTATTATTATTATTATTATTTATAACTATTTCCTCGCATGCAAAGGGATAATTGTATATATTATTACTATTATCTCGACCCAAATGAATACTCACTACCGTTTTATTAATATTTTCTAAGGTATCTGGAATGAATATGTGGAGACCATTAGGATATGGTATGGAATAATCTGAGAGAATTTGCAACTTGATTTTGAAGAGTAAATGGCTATATTGATACTCCCTTTTCAGTTCCTTGTTGGTAAGTAATGGATCTACAGGATTCCTTTGTAGGTTGATAGGATTATTTCATACCATATATTGGACTTGGAAAGTATGGTATATATGAGATTCAATTTAAAACCTTTAGATTTTATTAATATATTTTTTTATATATTTAATCCTAGATTAAAGTTACACATAAATAATTTTAAATTTTTATATTATTATAGCTATTATTTTGCCTTTGATCACTTAGTGTCCTAAAATATTATATTGAAACTGGCTGAGTAAAAACGGATGCCAATATATTAATTTCTTATTTTATATTTATTTGAAAAATTACTGAACTTATTATTTGGTAAAATGTGTTAGGGTGATTTTATTGAATTTGTGCCTTTGTTTTGCCAATTGAATTCAACTCGTAGAGATATATGGACACAATGTTTATTATAAACACAAGATTAATTATTAAAAAAATTGAGAGTTATTTAACGGGATTTTCAGAGCATTGAAAAAAAATAATTTTTATCATTGAAATGCATTTCAAAAAGAGCAAGATAAGACGAATTTATTTAAAGTTTTTTGAGGTGTCTTTAAATGATTGTTTTTATGAAATTTTCAATAATTTTGTTTTATTATATTATCCAAATATTCTACATTAGTTGTGAAAAACTGCTGTTTTAAATAAATAAAATTTAACTTCACTAAAATAGTACGACTTTTTTCTTTAATTGATTTCAACAATTTACAAATTTAGATCTCTTAAAAAGTACAATTTTTCCTAAATTTCAAACATTTGAAATTATTTGGTAAATCTTAAAATTGAGTTTTTTAACGTATTTTAGCATTTGATATAAATAAATATATGTGTTATTCATTGAAAAATGACTAATTTATCAAAAAGCAGAAAGGCCGATAATTATATTAATAAGAATATATTTAATGTCTTAAATGATCGTTTTTTTAATGAAAATTCCAATATTAGTTTTATAATATAACCATAAATATTTTCAATTCGAGTTGTGAAAGACGCTATGTGTTTAAAATAAAAAATTTTTTATACTTCTAAAATTACGGTGGGCCACGTTTTTATCTTTTATAGAGTGCGGTGTTTCACATTAACAAATTAAGAAACTCTTAAAGTACCGATCTTTTCCTAGTGAATATTCAACATGTTTGAAAGATTAGGATGTGCTGGTAAATCTTAAAATTGCGTTTTAAACGGTATGTTCAGCATTTGAAAAAATAATGTGTTCATTGAATTGAATGCAATTTCAAAAATGCAAGAAAAGAGCGAAATTTAATAATAGATAATTTAATGATCTTTAAAATTTAACGTTTTTTTAATGAGAATTTCATATTTGTTATTATATAATACCAAATAAATTTCAATTAGTTTTGAAAACCTGTTTTAATAAGAAAGAAATTGTTATTTTGATCTTCCCTAATTACGACTATTGCTTAAAATATTTTTCACATTACAAATGTAGAACTCTTAAAGATAACGATTTTTCCTTAAAATTTTCAACATTATGAAAATATACATTATTGTACAATTCTTAAAAATTATGAGATTTTTAAACGGATATTATTTTTCAGAATTGAAAAAAAATAATGTGTTTCATTTGAAAAGCAATTTCAAAAAGCAGAAAAGCGAATTTATTATAGTTTTAGGTGTCTTAAATTGATGTTTTTTAATATGAAATTTCAATATATTATGTTTTTATAATACCCAAAGTAAATTTTCATTAGTTCTGAAAAGACCTGTTTTAAATAAAAAAGTTATAAATTAAAATTACGCTTTTTTTCTTAAATTTTCAACATTACAAATTTAGAACTGCTAAAAGGGCGACATTTTTCCTATAATTTCAAAACTCATTTGAAAGAATATTAAAATTTGGGTAAATCTTAAATTGAGTTTTTAACGGTATTTACAAGATTTGAAAAAATAATTTGTGTTTCAATTGCAAAATGACAATTTTGAAAGCGGAAAAAGGAAAATTATATATAAATTAATAAGTTTTAAGATGTCTTAATATAAAGTTTTTTAATAAATTCAATATTTCTGTTATTTATAATATCCAAATATAATATTATTCATATAAGTTTGTGTTTAAAAACCTGTTATATTATATAATAAAATTTAACTCTAAATTACGACTTTATAATTATTCTTTAATTTTAATAAAACATTACAAAATTTGAAACTACACTTTAAAAAGTCACGATTTTGTCCTAATTTCACCAATTTGAAATTATTAAGTAAACATCTATAAAATTGAGATTTTTAACGGCGTTATTTTATTTCGCAAGTTTAAAGTATGTGGCTTCATTGAAATGCAATTTTCAAAAAAAAAAGAAAATAATTTTATTAATAGTTTTAGGTGTACCTTAAATTGACGTTTTTACTAAGTTGAAAATTTCAATATATGGTTATATAATAACCAATCTATATTATCAGTTAAGATTTGTGAAATCCTGTTTTAATAAAATATTTTTATTCAAAAATTACGTTTTTGCTTAACAATTTTCAACAATTTCAAAATTTAGAACATTCTTAAAAAAGTACCGATCATATTTTAACCTTAAAATTTCAACATACTTGAAATTAATATTTTTGTTTAATATCTTAAAATTAAGTATTTTAACGCGGGATTTTCAAGCATTTGAAAATAAATTAATGCTGTTATTCAGATTTGAAAATGCAATTTCATAAAAGACTAGAAAAGCGAATTTAATAATGTAATAAGGATGATGTCTAAAATTAAAGTTTTTAAATGAAATTTCAAACAATCTTCGTTTTATTACAAAATATATCATTAGCATCATAAAACCTTTTATTTATAAAAAAATATATATAACTTTTATAGAAATTAAATTGATCGTTTAATTAAATTTTCATCTATGCATAATTTAGATGTGTTGGAACTAGTATAATTTTTCCTAATTTATCAACAGGAGAAATACGTGAAAATCTAAATCGGCTTCTGCAACGCAATAATATCCGCCGGTTTCTATAAAAATAAATTGTGTACTCATTGAAAATGCAAATATTCAAAAGCAAGAAATCAGTTGAAATTTAATTAATAAAACTCTTAAGGTGTTTTAAATTGACGTTTTTAAATGAATTTTCAATATTTGTTTTTTTATATACAAATATTTCATTAGTTGTGAAAACCTGTAGTTAAGACAGACAATTATTCTTCTAAAATTAAACGCTTTTGCTTAAATTTCAACATTACAATATATGAAAACTCTTTAAACAGTACGATATTTGATCCTAAATGTTTCAACATTGAAAATATTTGGTAATTCTTAAAATTGAGTTTTTAAACGGTATTTTCAGCATTGCGTTTGAAAAATAAACGTGTTTCATTGAAATGAAATTTCAAAAAAGCAGAAAAAAGTTATTTATTTAATAGTTTAAGGTGTCTTAAAATTTTGATGTTTTTTTATAATGAAATCTATCAATATTTGATTTTTATAATACCCAAAATATTTTCATTAGTGTGAAAAACCAATAAGATTATGTTTTAATAAAAATTATTAACTTCTAAATATTACGCCTTTTGCCTAAATTTTCAACATTACAAAATTTTAGAAAACTCTTAAAAAGTACGAATTTTTCCTAAATTTCAACGGTTGGAAATATTTTTTAAAAATCTTAAAATTGAGTTTTTAACACTATTTTCCAGCATTTGAAAAAATAAATGTGTTTCATTGAAAATTCGCAATTTCAAAAAAAAGAAAAGTGAATTTATTAATAGTGTTTTTAGGTCGTGTCTTTAATTGACGTTTTTAAATGAAATTTCAATATTTGATTTTATATATACCAAATATTATTCATTATTGTGAAAACCCTGTTTTCAATAAAAAAAATTGAACTTCTAAAATTACGCTTTTTCTTAAATTTTCACATTACAAATTTAGAACTCTTAAAAGTACGATTTTTCCTAAATTTCAACATTTGAAATTATTTGGTAAATCTTAAAATAGAGTTTTTAATCGGTATTATTCACAACATTTTGAAAAAATAATAGTGTTTTTCAATGAAAAATGTCAATTTCAAAAAGCAGAAAAGCGAAATTTATTCATAGTTAGTAGGTAGTCTTTAAATTTGACGTTTTTAAATCGAAAGTTTCAATATTTGTTTTTATATAGCAAATATTTCATTATTTGTGAAACCTGTTTTAATAAAAAATTTTAACTTCTAAAATTACGCTTTTTCTAAATTTTCCCATTACAAATTTAGAACTCTTAAAAGTACGATTTTTCCTAAATTTCAACATTTGAAATTATTTGGTAAATCTTAAAATTGAGTTTTTAACGGTATTTTCAGCATTTGAAAAAATAATGTGTTTCATTGAAATGCAATTTCAAAAAGCAGAAAGAAAAAAGATTTTATTAACGTTTTTATGTTTTTTCTAAAATTGACGTTTTTTTTAAATGAAATTTCAATATTTGTTTTTATATACCAAATATTTCCTTAGTTGTGAAAACCTGTTTTAATAAAAAAATTTAACTTCTAAAATTACGCTTTTTCTTAAATTTTCACATTACAAATTTAGAACTCTTAAAAGTACGATTTTTCCTAAATTTCAACATTTGAAGTTATTTGGTAAATCTTAAAATTGAGTTTTTAACGGTATTTTCAGCATTTGAAAAAATAATGTGTTTCATTGAAATGCAATTTCAAAAAGCAGAAAAGAGAATTTATTAATAGTTATAGGTGTCTTAAATTGACGTTTTTTAATGAAATTTTAATATTTGTTTTTATATACCAAATATTTCATTAGTTGTGAAAACCTGTTTTAAAAAAAAAAAATTTAACTTCTAAAATTACGCTTTTTCTTAAATTTTCAGATTTTTCCTAAATTTCAACATTTGAAATTATTTGGTAAATCTTAAAATTGAGTTTTTAACGGTATTTTCAGCATTTGAAAAAATAATGTGTTTCATTGAAATGCAATTTCAAAAAGCAGAAAAGAGAAGTTTAATAGTTTTTTGATGTGTTTTAAATTGTTATATTTTATTTATGAAAATTTCAATATTTGTTTTTATATACCAAATATTTCATTAGTTGTAAAACCTGTTTTAATAAAAAAATTTTAACTTCTAAAATTACGCTTTTTCTTAAATTTTCACATTACAAATTTAGAACTCTTAAAAGTACGATTTTTCCTAAATTTATCTAACATTCTGAATTAAATTGGTAAATCTTTTAGAATTTGAGTTTTTTACAACGGTATTTATCAGCATTTGAAAAAAATAATCTGTTTTATTGAAATGCAATTTATCAAAAAGCAGAAAAGAATCGAATTTATTAATAGTGATTAAGGATGTTCTAAATTGATGTATTTTTTAATGAAATTTAATATTTGTTTTTTACCAAATATATTATTAGTTGTGAAAACCTGTTTTTTAATAAAAATTTTAACTTCTAAAGCATTACGCTCTTTTTCTTAAATTTGCTCCACTTATATTATAAATTTTAGAACTCTTAAAGTAAAGTTTAATTTTAAATAACTTATCCATAAAATTTTGAACATTTGAAATATTTGTAATTCTAAAATTGATTTATAACGGGATTTTCAGCATTGGAAAAAAAAAATAATGTGTTTCACTTGATGTGCAATTTCAAAAAGCAGAAGGCAAATTTATTAATAGTTTTAAAAGTGTCTTAAATTGACGTTTTTAATGAAATTTTAATATCTTTTTTTTTTTTATATACCAAATATTTTCATTAGTTGTGAAAACCTGTTTTAATAAAAAATTTTAACTTCTAAAAATTTACGCTTTCTTAAATTTTCACATTAAACAAATTTAGATACTCCTTAAAAAAGTACGGACTTTTTTCCTTAAACTTTCAACATTTGGAAATATTCGTAATCTAAAATCTTGAGTTTTTAAAGGTATTTTCACCATTTGAAAAAATAACTATGTGTTTCATTGAATTTGCAATTTCAAAAAGCAAGAAAGAGTGATATTATTAATAGTTTTAGGTGTCTTTTCAAAATATGACCGTTTTTTTAAATGTTATAAAAATTTTCAATATTTAGTTTTTTAATACCAATATAATTTTCGCTTAGTTTGATTAAAAACCTGTTTTTTAATAAAAAATTTTAAACTTCTAAAATTATGCTTTTGCTTAAATTTTCACATTACAAATTTAGAACTTTTACAAAGTACGATTTATATTAACTAAACTTCAAACATTTGTAATAGTTATTTTGTAAATGCTTTAAAGATTGAGTTTTTTAACGTGTATTTTCAGCATTTGAAAAGAATGAATGTGTTTCATTGAAAATGCAATTTCAAAAAGCAGAAAAAGAGAATTTAGTTAATAGTTTTTAGGGTCATTAAAGTAACGTTTTTTTAATCGAGAGATTTTAATATTTGTTTTTATATACCAAATATATTTTTTCATAGTTGTGAAAACCTGTTTTAATAAAAAAGATTTTAACTTCTAAAATTACGCTTTTTTTCTTAAAAATTTCACATTCACAATTTAGAAACTCTAAAAGTACGTATTTCATATCTAAATTTCCAACATTTTGAATTATTTGGTAAATTCTAAAATTGAGTTTTTAACGATATTTTCAGCATTGGAAAAAAATAATGTGTTTCATTTGAAATGCAATTTCAAAAAAAGCAGAAAGGTAGAATTTTTTATATAAGTTTTTTTTTGTGAGAGGTGTCACAAAATTATTAATCGGTAATTTTTTCAAATGATATTTCAAATTTGTTTATTTCATATAACCAAAATATTTCACATTAGTTTGTAAACCTGTTTTAAAATAAAAAATTTTAAACTTCTAAAATACGCTTTTTCTAAATTTTCACATTACAAAATTTAGAAAACATCTTCAAAAGTAGATTATTTGGCACCCTATTATCAACATTGCAATTATTTGGTGAAATCTTAGAAAATTGAGTTATTTTAACGGTATTTTCAGCATTTGAAAAAATAATAGGTTTCATTTCATTGAATAGCAATTTCAAAAAGCAGAAAAGCGACATCTCACTATTAAATTAGTTATGTAGAGGTGTCTTAAATTAGTAATGTTTTTTCTCAATGAATTTCAAATATTTGTTGTTTTATACCATATTTCTTAGTTGTGAAAACCTGTTTTAATAAAAGAAATTTTAACTTCTATCAAAATATTACGCTTTTTATTACATTTTCACATTACAAAATTTAGAACTCTTAAAAGTACGATTTTTTCCTAAATTTTAACTTGAAATTTATTTGGTAATTCCTTTAAATTGCGAGCTTTTTTTAAACCGGGATTTCAGCATTGAGAAAAAATAAATGTGTTTTCATTGAATGTGCATTTCATAAAAGTCAGAAAAGATATAGGCCGTAATTAGAGTACATCAGTTTTTAAGTGTTTCTTAAAATTGAGACGTTGTATAATGAAGCACTATTTAATATTTGTTTTTATATACCAAATCTTTTCATGTAGTTGTAGAAAACCTGTTTTACATAAAACCAATTTTAACGTTCTATAAATTAACCGCTCTTTCTTTTCTTAAATTTTTCTCAACTTCTACACACATATTATGAACTCTTCTTATAAAGTAGAATTGTTTACCTAAATTTTCAACATTTGAATTATTTGGTAAATTTAATAATTAGAGCTTTTTTATAACGGTATTTTCAGCATGTAAAAAAATAATGTGTTTCCATTGAAAATGCAGAATTCTTCATAAATATGCAGAAAAAGTAGTATAGTTGTATCTAATAGTTATTAGAGTACATAAATTGACGTTTATTATTTCGAGAGTGACACAGTTTGACAATATTTTGTTTTAACTATAGATACCAAATAGGTCGCATATGTGCAAGTTGGTAGACACACACTGTTATTAAAATAAAAAATTTAACACACATTCTATAAGATGACACGATCTTGTTTTTTTTGCCTCACAAGTTTTCAGCACCGTATACATTAATATCTCAGATACCCTAACCAACGGATTACTGAAATTTTCTCTTATTAAAATATCAACATTTTATGAAATTAATTTTATGGTAAACTTTTAAAATAACTATTAGAAGTTTTAGTTATAACTAGGTAATTTTTACAGCATTTGAAAAATAATTGATGTTTCATTGAAAATGCAATTTCCAAAAAAGCAGAAAAGTGATATTATTAATAGTTATTTTAGGTGTCTTTAATTGACTTATTATTATTATATTATATATATAGTTTTTTTTAATGAATATTATCAATATTTGATTTATATATACTAAATATTTCATTAGTTGGAAAACCTGTTTTAATAAAAAAATTTATACTTCTAAAAAATTACGCTTTTTCTTAAAATTTTCAAACATTACAAATTTAGAACTTTGAATAAAGTTACGATTTTTCCTAAATTTCCAAATTTGAAATTATTTGGTAATTCTTAATAATTGGAGTTTTTTAACGGTATTTTTTCAGTCAATTGAAAAAAATATAAGTGTTTCATTATTGAAATATGCAAGTTTTCAAAAACAGAAATAACGAAATTTACATATATATATAGTATTTGATTTTGGATTTTAAATGATAGTTATAATGAAATTATCAAAAATATTTGTTTTATATATCCAAAATATTTTCATTAGTTGAAAAAACCTGTTTTAATAAAAAATTTTAACTTTACTAAAATAATACTTTTGCTTAAATTTTCCACATTACAAAAATTTCACGAACTCTTATAAAGTTACGAACATTTTTCTCTATGAATATTCAACATTTGAAATTATTTGGTAATTCTTAAAATTTGATTTTAACGGGATTTTTCCGTAATACTTGAAAATAAATAACTGGTGTTTTTCTTGAAAATAGCAATTTATCAAAAGCAGAAAGTGAATCTTAATACTAAGTGTTTAGGATGTCTTGAATTTGACGTATATTTTTTTTGTACACTGAAAATCTAGTCAATACTTTAATGATTGTATATACTCGAGAGATAGTATCATATAGAGTGTGAAAAACGCTATTTTAATATTTAAATTTCTAACTTCTAAAATGACGATTTTACGTAATGTTTTCCACAATTACCTAATTTTAGAAAACTCTAAAAGAGTGAAACGAATTTTTCCCTAAATTTCAACATTTGAAAATTATTTTTGGTGAGAGTATTCTTATAATTTATTGAAGTTTTTAACGGTACTGTTTCAAGACAATTCAGAAAAAAAAATAATCGTGTTTCATTTAAAATGCAATTTCAGAAAAGCAGAAAAGTGAAAGCGAATTTATTAAAAATTAGTTTTAGGTGTCTTAAATTGTAGTTTTTTTTTTTTAAAGATATTTCAATATTTGTTTTAATATATATACCCATTATTTCATTAGTTATTAAAAAGCTTATTTTTTATTATAATTAAAAAAAAAAATTAACACATTAACTTACGCTTTTTCTTAAGTTCTTTCAACCAGGTTGAGAGGAGTCCTTAGAAAACTCCTTTAACATGTACGGATTTTTTGACCTATATTTTCAACATTTGAAATTATTGGGAAGTAAAATTGCGTTCTTTATGAGATTCGAGTTTTTTAGAACAGGTATTCTTCACGCCATTTGAAAAAAATGAATGAGTCTTTCACTATGGAAATGCAGATCTTCATAAAAAGCAGTAAAAGAGAGAATGTTTAATAAAATTACTTTTAAGGTTATCTTAAATTGGAATGTTTTTCATGAAATTTCAATTGGTTTCTTATATACCAAATATTTCCATTAGTTTGTGAAAACCTTTTTTAATTAAAAATTTAACTTCTAAATTACGCTTTTGTCTATTTTCACATTACAAATTTAGAACTCTTAAAATAGATTCTCTCTTCCTAAATTGGATCAACAATTCAGAATATTCTTTGGGAGAAGAGACTTAAAATGAGTTGTTTATGAACGGTATTCTTTCCACTATTTGAAAAAATAATTGAAGTGTTTTCAAATGATAGAGTGCAAATGTTTCAAAAAAGAGTCTAGAGAATCAGCTGAATTTCATTAATAGTGCTTGTGAGGTGTCTTAAAATTGAGACGCATTTATATAAATGAAGAGTTATATCATAAGATGTTTTTGTATTTGTATATATCCAAATATTTCATTAGTTGTGAAAAACCTGTTTTACATAAAAAATTTAACTTCTAAAAACTACGCTTTTTCTTAATTTTCACATTACACAAATTTAGAACTCTTTAAAAAGTACTAGATATTTTATGTACTAGAAAACTATCTCTCCTCAAACATTTTAGAGGAAGTTGTATTATGGTGAAATCTTAACTAATTGAGTTTATTTTTAACGGTATTTATCTAAGCAAATTGAAAATGAGTAACTGGCGTATTTCATTGAAATGCATCTCAAGAAAGCAGAAAGAGAATTTATTTAAATAAGTTTTTAGGTGTCTAAATTGACGTTTTTTAATGAAATTTCAATATTGTTTTTTATTACCAATATTTAATTAGTTGTGAAAACTGTTTTAATAAAAAAATTTAACTTCTAAAAATTACGCTTTTCTTTAAAATTTTCACATACAAATTTAGAACTCTTAAAAGTACGATTTTTTCCTAAATTTCAACATTTGAAAATTATTTGGTAAATCTAATTAAAAATTGAAAGTTTTTTAAACGGGATTTTCCGCATTTGAAAATAATATCAAGTTGAAATGCAAGTCAAAAAGCAGAACAAAGCACGAATTTCATTAATAGTTTAGGTATGTTTTAAATTGCTTTTTGTAGTTAATGAAATTTTCAATACTTGTTTTATATAGACGCGAAAATATTTGCATTAGTTTTTGTGATTAACACACCTGTATAATAAAAAATTATTAATCTTGCCTAAAACTAACGCTTTTTTCCTCTAAATATTCACAATTACAAATTTATGTAAAAGTTTTCTAAGAGAAGGTACGCAGAAATTTTGACTACACATGCAAACAATTATGACACAGTTATTTTGGTACAACCTATCTTAAACAGTTATCGAAGGGTTTTTAGAGAGACGTATATACAGCGAGCTCTTGAAAAAATAATGTGTTCCTATTGAAAATAGTCGCAGGATGATCAATAAGAGAGCAGGAAAAAAGCAGAAATTTATTGATTTTATAGTATTATATATAGAGGTTGTTCTATAAAATTGTAATGTATTATTTAATGAATTTCTAATAGATTTGTTTTTTTTATATAGAATATAATTAATATTTCATCAGTTGTAGAAAAAATATGTATTAGTATATAATTTGAACTGCTAAAAATTTTATATTTTTCTATTAAATTTTCACATAACCAATTAGAACTCTTAAAAGTACGAATTTTTCCTGAATCATCAAACATTTGAATTATTTGGTAATTCTTAAAAATTGAGTTTTTATCAAGGGATTTCCGTCATTTGAA
The DNA here is from genome assembly GCA_015478945.1 of Trachelipus rathkii. Lineage (NCBI taxonomy): Eukaryota > Metazoa > Arthropoda > Malacostraca > Isopoda > Trachelipodidae > Trachelipus > Trachelipus rathkii. The sequence goes on from JABUQX010014625.1 coordinate 37,130, forward strand.
AAATAACTGTGTTTCATTGAATTTACAATCTTCAAAATAAGCAGAAAAAGCGAATTTATTTAATAGATTTATGGTGTTTAAATAGCTGTTTTTAATTGAATTATCAATTAACTTGTTTTTTATATACCAAAATATTTTAATTATTTTGTGAAAACCTGTTTTATATAAAAAATTTTAACTTACTAAACTATCGCTATTTTCTTAAATTTTCATCATATTACATACAAATTTGGCACCTAAAAAGTTGATGATTTTTGCAAACCCACAAAATTGAAGTTATATTGGTAAATCTTAAATTGAGTTTTTAACGGAATTTTCAGCATTTGAAAAAATAATGTGTTTCATTGAAATGCAATTTCAAAAAGCAGAAAAGTGGAAATTTATTAAATAGAGTTTAGTTGTCTTTTAATTGACGTTTTTATATGAAGATCTTCAATATTTGGATTTTTATATTAACCAAATATATCATTAGTTGTGAAAACCTGTTATTAATAAAAAAATTTAACTTCTAAAATTACGCCGCTTTTATTTTCTAAAATTTCCATAACTTATAAAATTTTAGAACTTCTTAAAAGTACCGTAATTTTCCTAAATTTAACATTTGAAATTTATGATTGGTAATTCTTTATAAAATTGAAGTTTTTAAAGGTATTATTCAGCATTGGTGAAAAAAAAATAATGTGTTTTTGAATGCAATTTCAAAAGGCAGAAAAGCGAATTTATTAATAGTTTTAAGGTGTCTTAAATTGTAATGTTTTTAAATAAATTTAAATATTTGTTTTTATATAACCAATATTTCATTAGTTGTTGAAAACCCTGTTTTTAAATAAAAAATCCAAACCTTTTCAGATTTATTTCCGATCGACCACATCAACTCAAAAAACTATGATTGAAAAATTAATCAAGTACGATTTTAAAATTTCAACATTTTGAAATTATTTATATATATATATATATATGATATATGTAAATCTCTTAAATTGAAGTTTATTTAACGAGGTATTTTTATCAAAGCATTTGAAAAAATAAATTGTGTGTTTCATTGAAAATGCAATTTCAAAAAAAGCAGAAAAGAGAATAAGAGAATTTATTAATGTTTTAGGTGTCTTAAATTGATGTTTTTTAAGAAATTTCAATAATTTGTTTTTATAATATCACCAAATATTGTTTGAATAAATGGTGTCAAAAGTTATTAGTTTAATATAAAAATTTTATTAACTATTCTAAATTACTGCTTTATGCCTAAAATTTTACATTACATAAATTTAGTGAACTCACCTAAAAGTACGATTTTTATCCTAAATTTTCAAACATTTGAAATTATTTGATTAATATTAAAATTGAGTTTTTAACGGTATTATCAGCATTTAAAAAAATAATGTTTCTAATTGAAATGCAATTTCATAAAGCAGAAAAGTGAATTAATTATAGTTTTAGGTACTGATACCAATTATTGATACTAGTTTTATTAATGAATAATATTCAATATTGATTTATTATACTCAATAATCATTTACTCAATTAGTTGGATAAAACCTGTATTTAATAAAAATTTATTAATCTTATCTAAATATTAACGCTTTTGCTTATATAATTTTTCACATTACACTATAAATTTAAACTCTTAAAAGTACGATTTTTCCTCTATTTCAACCCTTCGTTGAAATTATTTGAGATAAAAAGAAAATCTGGAGTTTTTAAAGGTATTTTCAACATTTGAAAAAAATAATTGTGTTTCAATGAATATAGCAAATTTCAAAAAGCAAGAAAAGCGAATTTATTAATAGTTTTAGGTGTCTTAAATTGACGTTTTTTAATGAAATTTCAAATATTTATGTTTATTATATACCAAATAAAATTGTTCATATTATGTTTTGTTAGAAAACATGTTTTAATAAAAAATTAGATTATAAGTCGTTAAAAAATTACGTACTTTTCTGACAAATTTTCTAACATTACAAATTTAGAACTCTTAAAAGTATCGATTTTTCCTAAATTATCAACATTTGAATTATTTTGGTAATTACTTTAAAATTAAAGTTTTTTAACGAGGTACTTTTTCACAAGCATTTGAAAAACATGTGGTTTCATTGAAATGAATTTCCAAAAAAGCATGAAAAGTGAATTATTAATGCTTTTTAAGGTGTCCTGTAAATTGACGTTTTTAATGAAATTTTCTAAAATATATTTGTTTTGTATTTACTAATTATATTATTTCATTATTGTGAAAACCTGTTTTAATAAAAAATTTTATAACTTCTAAAATTACGCTTTTTGAATAATGTTGTAATTAAAATTTAGTACACTCTTAAAAGTACATTTTTCCTAAATTCAACATTTGAAATTATTTGGATCTTGCCCTTAAAATTGAGTTTTTAATAGGATTTTCACGGTATATAATAAAATATAATGTGTTTCATTGAAATTGCAATTTCAAAAGAAGAAAAGCGTTTATTAAGTAGTATTTAGTGTGTCTTATAATATGATTGATTTTTATAACTGAATATTATAATTATTTGTTTTTTAATATAATATAGTACCAAATTATTTCTCATCTAGTTGTGTAAGAACCTGTTTTAAATAAGAATAATTGTTAACGGTGCAATAAAACTATGACTGCGGTTCTTATAAATTTTCCATACTCTTTTATCTTGAGCAAACCTTTAGAACTCTCTAAAAGTACGATATTCTCATTATACTTACTACTCTCTTTCCCCAAACACATTTGAACGCTTCACTTTGGTACAAATTCTTAAAATATGTGTGGAAAGATTATTAGGTAATTGGTCCTTATGAGCATTTGAGTAATAAAATAATGTTTTAATTTATCATTGAAATGTACAAAATTTTAAAATAAAGCTAGAAAAAGAGGAATTATATAATTGAAGTTTTAGGTAGTTTTAAATTATACAGTTTTTATAATGAATATATTTAATAATATGTATATTATTAATATATATATAATAACACAAATATTTCATTAGTGTGTAAAACTGTTTAATATAAGAAAAGCTTTAATATCTAATATTAGCGCTTTTCTTAAAATTTCACCATTCACACAAATTTAGAACTCTTAAACAGTACGATTTTTCTAAATTTCAACTACATATGGAATTATTTGGTAAGTCTTTAAATTAAGTTTTTTAACGGATTTTTCAGCATTGAAAAAAAAATGTGTTTGTGTTTCATATGAATGCAATTTCAAAAGCAGAAAAAGCGAATTTATTAATAGTTTTTTAGTGTCCTTAAATGATGTTTTTTTAACTGAATTTTCCAATATTTTGTTTTATAATAGCCCAAATATTTCATTAGTTGTGAAAACCTTTTTAATAAAAAAATTTTAATCTTCTAAAATTACGCTTGTTTTTAAATTTTCACATTACAAATTTGAACTCTTAAAAGTATCGATCTTTTCCTAAATTTCCCAACATTTTGAAATTAAATTTGTAAATCTTGAATTGAGTTTTTAACGGTATTTTCAGCAATTTGAAAATGAATAATGTGCTTCCTTGAAATGGCAATTTCAAAAAAGCGAACAAGGCGAATTTATTAAATAGTTTAGGTGTCTTAAATTCGATGTTTTTTAATGAAATTTCAATATTTGTTTTTATATACCAAATATTTCATTAGTTGTGAAAACCTGTTTTAATAAAAAAATTTAATTTCTAAAATTACGCTTTTTCTTAAATTTTCACATTACAAATTTAGAATTCTTGAAAGTACGATTTTTCCTAAATTTAAACATTTGAAATTATTTGGTAATTCTTAAAATTGAGTTTTTAACGGTATTTTCAGCATTTGAAAAAATAATGTGTTTCATTGAAATGCAATTTCAAAAAGCAGAAAAGAGAATTTATTAATAGTTTTAGGTGTCTTAAATTGACGGTTTTTAATGAAATTTCAATATTTGTTTTTATATACCAAATATTTCATTAGTTGATGAAAACAGTTGTTTTAATTGAAAAAAAATTTTAACTTCTAAAATTACGCTTTTTCTTAAATTTTCACATTACAAATTTAGAACTCATAAAAGTACGATTTTTCCTAAATTTCAACATTTGAAATTATTTGGTAAATCTTAAAATTGAGTTTTTAACGGTATTTTCAGCATTTGAAAAAATAATGTGTTTCATTGAATGCAATTTCAAAAAGCTGAAAAGCAAGTTTATTAATTCTTTTAAGGAGTCTTAAATTGACGTTTTTTAATGAAATTTCAATATTTGTTTTTATATACCAAATATTTCATTAGTTGTGAAAACCTGTTTTAATAAAAAATTTTAAGTTCTAAAATTACGCTTTTTCTTAAATTTTCACATTACAAATTTAGAACTCTTAAAAGTACGATTTTTCCTAAATTTCAACATTTGAAATTATTTGGTAATCTTAAAATTGAGTTTTTAACGGTATTTTCAGCATTTGAAAAAATAATGTGTTTCATTAAAATGCAATTTCAAAAAGCAGAAAAGTGAATTTATTAATAGTTTTAGGTGTCTTAAATTGACGTTTTTTAATGAAATTTCAATATTTGTTTTTATATACCAAATATTTCATTAGTTGTCTTAAATTGGTTCTTAATAAAAAAAAATTTTAACTTCTAAAATTACGCTTTTTCTTAAATTTTCACATTACAAATTTAGAACTCTTAAAAGTACGATTTTTTCTAAATTTCAACATTTGAAATTATTTGGTAATTCTTAAAGATTGAGTTTTTAACGGTATTTTCAGCATTGAAATAGAAAAAGAAAATGTGTTTCAATTGAAATGCAATTTCAAAAGCAGAAAAGAAGTAAATTTATTCATAGGTTATAGTGGCCTTAGATTGATGTTGTCTTAATTTAAATTTTTCAATATTTGTTTTTATATAACAAAATATTTTGATTAAGTTGAAAACCTGTTTACATAAAAAATTTTAACTTCTAAAAAATTACGCTTTTTCCTTAAATTTTCACATTACACAAATTGAGAACTCTTAAAGTACGATTTTTCCTAAAATTTCAAACATTTGAAATTATTTGGTAAATCTTAAAATTGAGTTTTTTAACGGTATTTTCAAGGCATTTGAAAAAATAATGTTGCATTTTTTATTGAAATGCAATTTTCAAAAAGCAGAAAAGCGATTTATTAATGTTTTAGGTGTCTTAAATCGACGTTTTTTATTGAAATTTGAATATTCGTTTTTTATATCCAAAAAACATCTGCTGTAAACTGTTTTATAATAAAAAAATTAATTTCTAAAATTACGCTTTTTCTTAAAATTTCACAATTACAAATTTAGAAAATCCTAAACGTACGATTTTTCCTTATTTCAACATTTGAAATTTATTTGGTAAATCTAAAATTGAGTTTTTAACGGGATTCTCAGCATTTGAAAAGATAATGTGTTTCAATTGAAATGCAATTCAAAGCAGAAAAAGAGACTTATTAATAGTTTAGGAGTCTTAAATGACGTTTTTTAATGAATTTCAATATTTTTGTTTTTTATATACAAATATTTCATTAGTTGTGAAAAACCTGTTTTAATAAAATTTAATTCTAAAATTACGCTTTTTCTTTAAATTTTCACATTACAAATTTAGAACTCTAAAGTACGATTTTCCTAAATAGTCAACATTTTGAATATTTGGTAATCTTAAAAATTGATGTTTTTACGGGTATTTTCAGCATTTGATAAAAAATAATGTGTTTTCATTGAGAATGCAATATTCAAAAAATAAGCAGAAAAGTGAATTCTATTATAGTTTTAGGTGTTTAAATTGACGTTTTTTTTAATGAAATTTCAATATTTGTATCTTATATACCAAATATTTCATTGGTTGTGAAAACCTGTTTTAATAAAAAAAAATTTAACTTTTAAAATTACGCTTTTTTGCCTAAATTCTTCACATGTGCAAATTTGATTATTCTTCTTAAATATAGCGATTTTTTCCTAAATTTTCAACAGTTTGAAATTATTTGGTAATTCTTAAAATTGATTTTTTAACGGATTTTCAGCATTGAAAAAAATAATGTGTTTTATCTTGAAATTGCATTTCAAAAAGCAGAAAAAGCGAATTCATTAATAGTTTTAAGTGTCTAAATTGAGGTTTTTAATGAAATTTCAATATTAGTTTTATATACCAAATATTTCATTCATTTTGTAAAAAAACTGTTTTAATAAAAAATTTAACTTCTAACAATTACGCGCTTTTTCTTAATTTCACATTAACAAATTTAGAACTTCTTAAAGTACGATTTTTCCTAAATTGTCAACATTTTGAAATTATTTGGTAAATCTTAAAATTGAGTTTTTAACGGTATTTTCAGCATTTGAAAAAATAATGTGTTTCAATTAAATATGCAATTTCAAGAAGCAGAAAAGCGATTTTATTAAAAGTTTTAGGGTGTCTTAAATTGATCGTTTTTTACAATAAAAATTCAGTATTTGTTTTTTATATACGCAAATAATCTTCATTAGTTGTGAAAACCTTTTTAATAAAAAATTTTAACTTTCTAAAATTACGCCTTTTTCTTAATTTTCAACATTACAAATTTAGAACTTAAAGTACGATTTTTCCTAAATTTTCAACATTTAATTAGTTGTAAATCTTAAAATTGAGTTTTTAACGAGATTTTCAGGCATTATGAAAAATAATGTGTTCATTGAAATGCAATTTCTAAAAACAGAAAGCGAACTTTTATTAATAGTTTTAATTGTCTTAATTTTACAGTTTTTTTAATGAAATTTCAACATTTTTTTTTTTATACCAAAAGCTATTTTCAATTAGTTGAAAAAACCTGTTTTAATAAAAAATTTTAACTTCAAAATAACGCTTTTTCTTAATTTATCACAATCGTACAATTTTTGAACTCTTACAGTAAAAAAAACGATTGTTTTCCTAAATTTCACGCATTTGAAATTAAATTTAGTAAATCTAAAATTGAAGTTTTTTGAACGGTATTTTAGCATTTGAAATAAATAATGTGTTTCTTGAAATGCAATTTCAAAAAGCATAAAAGAGAATTTTATATAGTTTTTAGGGTGTCATAATTGACATTTTCAATGAAATTTTCAATATTTGTTTTTTATATACCAAATTTTTCCTTAAGTTGTGAAAACCTGTTTTTAATAAAAAATTTTAAACTTCTAAAATTACGGCTTTTCTGTTTAAATTTTCACATTAAAATTTAGAACCTTAAAAGTACGATTTTTCTAAATTTTCAACATTTGAAATTATTTGGTAAATCTTAAAATTGAGTTTTTAACGGTATTTTCAGCATTTGAAAAAATAATGTGTTTCATTGAAATGCAATTTCAAAAAGCAGAAAAGTGAATTTATTAATAGTTTTAAGTGTCTTAAATTGACGTTTTTTAATGAAATTTCAATATTTGCTTTTATATACCAAATATTTCATTAGTTGTGAAAACCTGTTTTAATAAAAAATTTTAACTTCTAAAATTACGCTTTTTCTTAAATTTTCACATTACAAATTTAGAACTCTTAAAAGTACGATTTTTCCTAAATTTCAACATTTGAAATTATTTGGTAAATCTTAAAATTGAGTTTTTAACGGTATTTTCAGCATTTGAAAAAATAATGTGTTTCATTGAAATGCAATTTCAAAAAGCAGAAAAGTGAATTTATTAATAGTTTTAGGTGTCTTAAATTGACGTTTTTTAATGAAATTTCAATATTTTTTTATATACCAAATATTTCATTAGTTGTGAAAACCTGTTTTAATTAACAAATTAGAAATGCGTCTACCGTACGGATGGCCGTAAATTTCCTTTAAATTTAGCACAAAAAAACGGATGAATTTTTCTAATTTCACAATTTGAAATTTTCACATTACAAATTGAGTTTTTAAAGGTATTTTCAGCATTTGAAAAAATAATGTGTTTCATTGAAATGCAATTTCAAAAAGCAGAAAAGAGAATTTATTAATAGTTTTAGGAGTCTTAATTGACGTTTTTTAATGAAATTCAATATTTGTTTTTATATACCAAATATTTCCATTAGTAGTGACAATTTGTTTTTTAAAATTAAAAATATTATTATAAAAATAACGCTTTTTCTTAATTTTTCACATTACAAATTTAGAGACTCTTAACAGTACGATTTTTCCTAAATTTCACCATTTGAAATTATTTAGTAAATCTTAAAATTGAGTTTTTAACGGTATTTTTAGCATTTGAAAAAATAATGTGCTTCATTGAAATGCAATTTCAAAAAAGAAAAGAGAATTTATTAATAGTTTTTAGGTGTCTTAAATGACGTTTTTTTTAATGAAAAATTCAATATTTGATTTTATATAATACCAAATAGTTTCATTAGTTGTGAAAACCTGTTTTAATAAAAAATTTTAACTTCTAAAATTACGCTTTTTCTTAAATTTTCACATTACAAAATTTAGAACTCTTAAAATGTACGATTTTCCTAAATTTGTCAACATTATGAAATTATTTGTAAATCTTAAAATTTGTGTTTTTAACGGTATTTTCAGCATTTGAAAAAATAATGTGTTTCATTGAAATGCAAATATTTCATTAGTTGTGAAAACCTGTTTTAATAAAAAATTTTAACTTCTAAAATTACGCTTTTTCTTAAATTTTCACATTACAAATTTAGAACTCTTAAAAGTACCATTTTTCCTAAATTTCAACATTTGAAATTATTTGGTAAATCTTAAAATTGAGTTTTTAACGTTTTCAGCATTGAAAAATAATTGTGGTTTCATTAGAAATGCAAATTTCAAAGAAACACACAAAGCGAATTTATTAATAGTTTTTAAGTGTCTTAAATTTCCGTTTAATGAAATTTCAATATCTTGTTTTTATATACAATTTTCATTAGTTGTGAAAAACGCTGTTTCTAATAAAAAAATTTAACTTCTAAAACTACTCTTTTTCTTAAATTTTCACATTACAAATTTAGAACTCTTAAAAGTACGATTTTTACTAAACTTCAACATTTGAAGTTATTTGGTAAATCTTAAAATTGAGTTTTTAACGGTATTTTCAGCATTTGAAAAAATAATGTGTTTCATTGAAATGCAATTTCAAAAAGCAGAAAAGAGAATTTATTAATAGTTTTAGGTGTCTTAAATTGACGTTTTTATAATGAAATTTTCAAAATATTTGTTTTTACTCACTACCAAATATGTTCATTAGTTTGTGAAAACCTGTTTTTAAAAAAAAATTTAACTTCTAAAATTACTTATTCTTAAACTTTTCTGCTTTTTGAAATTGCATTTCAATGAAACACATTACGATTTTTCCTAAATTTCAACATTTGAAATTATTTGGTAATTCTTAAAATTGAGTTTTTAACGGTATTTTCAGCATTGAAAAAAATAATGTGTTTCATTGAAATGCAATTTCAAAAAGCAGAAAAGCGAATTTATTAATAGTTTTAGGTGTCTTAAATTGATGTTTTTTAATGAAATTTCAATATTGTTTTTATATACCAAATATTTCATAAGTTGTGAAAACCTGTTTTAATAAAAAAATTTAACTTCTAAAATTACGCTTTTTCTTAAATTTTCACATTTACAAATTTAGAACTCTTAAAAGTACGATTTTTCCTAAATTTCAACATTTGAAATTATTTGGTAAATCTTAAAATTGAGTTTTTAACGGTATTTTCAGCATTTGAAAAAATAATGTGTTTCATTGAAATGCAATTTCAAAAAGCAGAAAAGCGAATTTATTAATAGTTTTAGGTGTCTTAAATTGATGTTTTTTTAATGAAATTTCAATATTTGTTTTTATATACCAAATATTTCATTAGTTGTGAAAACCTGTTTTAATAAAAAATTTTAACTTCTAAAATTACGCTTTTTCTTAAATTTTCACATTACAAATTTAGAACTCTTAAAAGTACGATTTTTCCTAAATTTCAACATTTGAAATTATTTGGTAATTCTTAAAATTGAGTTTTTAACGGTATTTTCAGCATTTGAAAAAATAATGTGTTTCATTGAAAATGCAATTTTAAAAAGCAGAAAAGCGAACTTTGTTAATAGTTTTAAGTGTCTTAAATTGATGTTTTTTTTAATGAAATTTCAATATTTGTTTTTATATACCAAATATTTCATTAGTTGTGAAAACCTGTTTTAATAAAAATTTAACTTCTAAAATTACGCTTTTTCTTAAATTTTCACATTACAAATTTAGAACTCTTAAAAGTACGATTTTTCCTAAATTTCAACATTTGAAATTATTTGGTAAATCTTAAAATTGAGTTTTTAACGGTATTTTCAGCATTTGAAAAAATAATGTGTTTCATTGAAATGCAATTTCAAAAAGCAGAAAAGAGAATTTATTAATAGTTTAGTTTCTAGGAGTCTTATTGAAATGTGTTTCAGATTATCAATATTTTTTTTAATATAGCAAATTTTTCATTAGTTTGTTAAAACTGTTTAATAAAAATTTGATCTAAAATTACGCTTTTTTTTAAATTTTCACATTACAAATTTAGAACTCTTAAAAGTACGATTTTTCCTAAATTTCAACATTTGAAATTATTTTTTTAATTCTTAAAATTGAGTTTTTAACGGTATTTTCAGCATTTGAAAAAATAATGTGTTTCATTGAAATGCAATTTTAAAAAGCAGAAAAAAATTTTCACATTACAAATTTAGAACTCTTAAAAGTACGATTTTCCTAAATTTCAATATTTGTTTTTATATAACCAAATATTTTCATTAGTTGTGAAAAACCTTTTTTAATAAAAATTTTAACTTCTAAAATTACGCTTTTTCTTAAATTTTCACATTACAAATTTAGAACTCTTAAAAGTACGATTTTTCCTAAATTTCAACATTTGAAATTATTTGGTAAATCTTAAAATTGAGTTTTTAACGGTATTTTCAGCATTTGAAAAAATAATGTGTTTCATTGAAATACAATTTCAAAAACCAAAAAAGCGAATTTATAAATAGTTTTAGGTGTCTTAAATTGACGTTTTTTAATGAAATTTCAATATTTGTTTTTATATACCAAATATTTCATTAGTTGTGAAAACCTGTTTTAATAAAAAATTTTAACTTCTAAAATTACGCTTTTCTTAAATTTTCACATTACAAATTTAGACTCTTAAAAGTTACGAATTTTCCTAAAAATTTCATACATTTGAAATTATTGTTAATTACCTTAAATTTAAGTTTTTAACGGATTTTCAGCATTAAAAAAAAATGTGTTTCATTGAAATGCCAATTCAAAAAGCAGAAAAAGCGAATTTATTAATAGTTTTAGGTGTCTTAAATTGACGTTTTTTAATGAAATTTCAATATTTGTTTTTATATACCAAATATTTCATTAGTTGTGAAAACCTGTTTAATAAAAAAATTTAACTTCTAAAATTACGCTTTTTCTTAAATTTTTTTAACATTCAAAATTAGCACACTCCTAAAAGTACGTTTTTTATTAAAGTATGAACATTTGAAATTATTTGGTAAATCTTAAAATTGAGTTTTTTAACGGTATTTTCAGCATTTGAAAAAATAATGTGTTTCATTGAAATGCAATTTCAAAAAGCAGAAAAGAGAATTTATTAATAGTTTTAGGTGTCTTAAATTGATGTTTTTTAATGAAATTTTCAATATTTCGTTTTTATATACCAAAATATTTCATTAGTTGTGAAAGAATTGTTTTTAACTAAAAAAATTTTAACTTCAAGATTACTTGGATGTGCTTTTTCTTAAATTTTCACATTACAAATTTAGAACTCTTAAAAGTACGATTTTTCCTAAATTTCAACGTGAAAATTTAAGAAAAAGCGTAATTTTAGAAGTTAAAGTTTTTAAACGGTATTTTTCAGCATTTCTGAAAAATAATGTGTTTTCATTGAAATGCAATTAAAAGCAGAAAAGAGAATTTAATTAATAGTTTTAGGTGTATTAAATTGACGTTTTTTAATGAAATTTCAATATTTGTTTTTATATACCAAATATTTCATTAGTTGTGAAAACCTGTTTTAATAAAAAATTTTAACTTCTAAAATTACGCTTTTGCCTAAATTTTCACATTACAAATTTAGAACTCTTAAAAGTACGATTTTTCCTAAATTTCAACATTTGAAATTATTTGGTAAATCTTAAAATTGAGTTTTTAACGGTATTTTCAGCATTTGAAAAAATAATGTGTTTCATTGAAATGCAATTTCAAAAAGCAGAAAAGAGAATTTATTAATAGTTTTAGGTGTCTTAAATTGACGTTTTTTAATGAAATTTCAATATATTTATTTTATAGATCATATTGTTCATTAGTTGTGAACCTGTTTTAAATTAAAAATGTATTGAGTTAACACTTCGTAAAATTACGACTATTTGAGAGAGAGCTCCTGATATTACAGAATTTTAAAAACTCTTAAAAGTACGATTTTTTTCCTAAATTTTTCAAAATTTGAAATTTTTTTTGATTAATTTTAAAATTTAGTTTTTAAGGTTAGTTTCAGGAGTTGAAAAACAGTAATATGTTTTATTAAAATCAATTTCAAAAAGAACAAAAAGCAAAATTTAATATTTGTTTTTATGTACCAAATATTTCATTAGTTTTTTAATGAAATTTCAATATTTGTTTTTATATACCAAATATTTCATTAGTTATGAAAATCTGTTTTAATAAAAAATTTTAACTTCTAAAATTACGCTTTTTCTTAAATTTTCACATTACAAATTTAGAACTCTTAAAAGTACGAAAATTTCCAAATTTCAACAATTTGAAATTATTTGTTAAATCTTAAATTGAGTTTTAACTTAATTTTCAGCATTTGAAAAAAACAATGTGTTTCATTGGAAATGCAATTTCAAAAGCAGAAAAACGAATTTATTAATAGTTTTAGTGTCTTAAATTGACTGTTTTTAATGAAATTTCAATACTTGTTTTTTTATATACCAAATATTTCAATTAGTTGTGAAAAACCTGTTTTAATAAAAATTTTAATTTCTAAAAATTACGCTTTTTCTATAAATTTTCAGCATTACAAATTTAGAAAACTCTTAAAAAGTACGATTTTTCCTAAATTTCAACATTTGAAATTATTTGGTAATTCTTAAAATTGAGTTTTTAACGGTATTTTCAGCATTTGAAAAAATAATGTGTTTCATTGAAATGCAATTTCAAAAAGCAGAAAAGCGAATTTATTATTAGTTTTAGGTGTCTTAAATTGATGTTTTTTAATAAAATTTCAATATTTGTTTTTATATACCAAATATTTCATTAGTTGTGAAAACCTGTTTTAATAAAAAATTTAACTTCCCTAAAATTAAATGCTTTTTCTTTAAATTTTCACACATTTACAAATTGTATGCAATCTAAAAAATAGGGGCGATTTTCCTAAATATCAACATTTGAATTTAATTTTGGTAAATCTTAAAATTTGGTTTTTTTTACGGGATCTTCAACATTTGAAAAAATAATGTGTTTTTCATTGAAATGCATTTTCAAAAAGCAAAAGTGAATTTTATTACAGTTTGAAATTTCAATAAATTGAGTTTTTAATGAAATTTCAATATTTGATTTTATATAACAAATATTTCATTAGTTGTGAAAACCTGTTTTAATAAAAAAATTTAACTTCTAAAATTACGCTTTTTCTTAAATTTTCACATTACAAATTTAGAACTCTTAAAAGTACGATTTTTCCTAAATTTCAACATTTGAATTTATTTGGTAATTCTTAAAATTGAGTTTTTTTAAAGGGATATTTTCAGCATTTGAAAAAATAATGTGTTTCATTGAAATGCAATTTCAAAAAGCAGAAAAGCGAATTTATTAATAGTTTTAGGTGTCTTAAATTGACGTTTTTTAATGAAATTTCAATTTCGTTTTTATATACACAAATATTTCATTAGTTGTGAAAACTTTTTAATAAAAGTTTTAAACTTTCTAAAATTACGCTTTTTTTATTAATTTTCACATTTACAAATTAGACTCTTAAAAGTTACGATTTTTTAACTAAACTTCCAACATTTGAAGTTATTGGTAAATCTTAAAAG
>JABUQX010014626.1:0-2500 GCA_015478945.1 Trachelipus rathkii
CGGTTTTCTCATCCCATAATGCTGAGTACTCAAAGGCCTGGCCCCCATGAGATTAGGGGTGCTAAAAAAATCAGCACCTCTACAGCTTCTTTCTCCGATGTAATACCATTAATCTCATCTCTAAGGAAGCATTTTGAACCATCTTCAAATGAAAAAGATGACGGTTTAAAAAGAATGAAAGATGTAATAAAACTAGAGCTAGAAAAACGCTTTGGTTCTGTGGAAATTAATGACCTTCATACTATTGCAACTTACTTCGATCCCCGTTATAAATGATAGTTTTTTTGTAACATAATATTAGAACAAGTTAGATCGTCACAATGTGTTGCAGTTGAAAAACTTCAATCCAAACAGTCTATTAATTCGCCACCCATTAAAAGGAAAAAACTTGCAAGGAAATACTTGGCCTGTCCTCCAACTAGTGTTCCAAGTGAGAGAGAATTTAGCAATGTTGGGCTAATATATGATGAAAAGAGAAACAGACTCTCAGCAGAAAAGGCAGAAAAATTGACGTTTCTCAAGCACAACCTTCCTATATTTGAATTTCAATACTAGTGGAAAAAGTATATAATCCATTGTAAAATCTATTTCATTAAGGTATGAGGTTGGGGAAAGAGGTTGGTGGGGTGCATTTGAGTTGGGTCCCCGTCCCGCACCCTGGTAACAATTATATTAATAGAGCTGGCTAATCTCGAATATATAGGCATATATATATATATATAAAATATATATATATATATATTATATATATATATTTATATATATTAAAATATATATATATATATATATATTATATATATATATAATATATATATATATATATATATATATATATATATATATATATATATATATATATATATATATATATATATATATATATATATATTCAGTATGATATTCCTTGCATAAATATAAGATAATATGTGTCAATAAACATTTTACCGAAAACGTCTCGTTTCCAAGATACAAGGTGATGAAACTTATGTGGGAACATATCTGATATAATTCCATTGCCCGTTCCGTGCCACATCTCACCTTTAATATATAAGCACAAATATACCGTAGGAAAGTTTACCTACCTGTTATTTACTAGTTCGTATCGTCGCTTTCATTTATACCATATACTAGTCTTTGTCGGGTCAGTTTTTTGTGTTAAGTGTGCTCATATTTTTAATGAATTACACAAATAGTGAAATGTGCGATATGCATTTTGTTTACGGTCGTACGAACGGTAATCATTAGCAGCCATGCGTCTCTATGAAGAAATGTATCCTAATCGTGTTACCCCGCATCATATTATGTTTGCACGTCTCCATCAACGTCTTAGAGAAACAGGAAGTTTTAAAAAACTTACTAATGGAAACGGGCCACCTCGCACAGTATCAACTCCAGATGTCGAAGAACAGGTTCTCCAAGAACTTGAGGACAGTCCTACAACAAGTACCAGAAAGATTGCTGCAACACTACATGTAAGTCATTCGACAGTTTTCAAGGTATTGAAAAATCAACTTCTGTACCCTTATCACATTCAACGAGTGCAGGCACTTGTACCAACAGATTTTCCTGCAAGAGTAGCTTTGTGTCGATGGATGCAACAGAAAATTGCAGACAATCCTCACCATTTAGCATCCAGAGACCCCATATCGAACTTCTACAACAATCACATATGGGCTGATGAGAATCCACATGCAATAGTTGAAAGCCGCCATCAACACCAGTTTTCATTGAATGTATGGGTCGGAATAATTTGCGACCATTTGATAGGTCCATTCTTTTTACCCAGCGAGGCTTACTGAGAGTTTTATTCGCCATTTCTTGACATGACTTTGCCTACACTACTGAGACCGTCCATTACAATTAAGATCGAAAATGTATTTCATGCACGACGGCGCTCCAGCTCATTTCAGTTTAGTTGCTCGTAACTATTTGAACACTGTATATCCAAGCCGTTGGATAGGTCGAGGAGGTACACAACCTTGGCCTCCGCGGTCTCCAGACCTAAATGCATTGGATTTCTTTCTTGTGGGGTCACTGAAACATTTGGTTTATAACAGCAACGTTTGAAAGTCCCGAGAATTTAAGGGCTTGCAATGGCATCGCATCTTGTGACACAATCGGAACGCACACGGTATATTGAACGTGTCCGCATCCAACTGCGTCGCGAATAGAGTACCTGTATGCGCTGGGGGTGCTCATTTTCAACAATTTGTTTATAACTCAAGTGCACATTGCTTCGTACATTTCTGTTGTATAATTTTCTTATGTGCATTAATGTCATGTCATTTCTTATAATTAAATAAAATTGAATGAATTTGTTAATTACCTTTCCAAATTTAGTTTTACTGTTTATTGTAACTTAATGTTTAAATAGGTTTCATCACCTGTATCTTGGAAACGAGGGCGTTTTCGGGAAAATGTTTATTGACATGCATATTATCTTATATTTATAAAGGAAAATCATACTGATTTTTTTCCGCATATATTTTCCTCTAAATAT
>JABUQX010014626.1:22500-36367 GCA_015478945.1 Trachelipus rathkii
GCTCATTAAAAAAAGATTTGTTCTGAAGTGCCATAGAGAGTTTTATAAATAATAAAAGATTATCCCAAGTTTTTGGTTAAAATATACCATCTTAGAGATTTTAGATGGTTGTTTAAAAATAAAAGAGTCTATTATTTAAAGGCTAGAACCAATTTTGTGCCTGGGATGGGCACCAGTGTTTTCCCCCACCTAAAAATGAACATAAAATTTCGGTTACTAAAAAAATATCTTGTCTTGTAATAAATTATATGCATCTGTAAAATTGTAGTTTTTTTTTTTTTTTTTTTACATTCTTAAACGTTTCTTTTCCGTTTTTCTGTTATTTTTTTGTTTTTTTTTTATTTTTTTCTGTGTTATGGGTAGAAGAATTTTTTTTCTTTAATTTTTTTCATTTTCATTTTTCGATCATACTTTGGACATAATAATAATAATATCTTCCAAAAAAATTTTCCGAAGATGCTTCAAACTTGATAAATATTTCTATAGTAGGTCCGTGTATCTAAAAATACGTAGAGGAAAGATTACTTTTCGATTTTTTGAGTTTTTAGTGTCCACGTTTTTGGTCCAGAATTTCAAACCCATTTTCTTTTGGATTTTGAAATGAACAATTTTGCGATAATTTTATTTCCTGTTCGGGCGAAGTGGATGATATTTTCAGGGCATATGAAATACATTAATGCTTTTTTTATTTACTTAGACAATTTTTGTGTATATCAAAAAGAATTTTTAAAAAAAATTTCGAAAAATTTCTTTTTTTTGAAAATTTTGTTCCAACGAAAAATCCAAAAAACCAATGCATATACAAGAAAATGAGTTAAGATAAAAAAATCTGCATAATTACCCTGGACTACCATAAGCACTGAAATTTATACTTCCACTTCGGCAGTGAACAGAAAAAAAAAAAATTATCCGCAATTTTTCATTTCAAAAACCAAAAAAAAATTAGGGTTTGGAAAATTGGACAACGCTGAGCATAAAATTAAAAAAAAATTCGACAAGAAAGGCTTTTCATTACTTCAAATTCAAAGAATACATGTAAGAATGAGAATATATGTTAAGTTTGAAGTCATTTCTGAAAAAAAGTTTGGAAGAAAATTCACAACCCAGAAAACATGAAAAATTGAAAAATTCTGAAAGATATGGACTACAGACACAGAAAAAAAAACACCGGAAAATCAAGGTTTTAGAGTTCGCAAAAAAAAGCTATTATGGTGTTTTATATAGTCAAGAGCATCCGGACGGAAAAAAATTGCCGGAATTTATATGTCCATTTAAGGTATAGCAGGTTTAGGGGATGGTCGCCGTGTGTTGAAAAACCTGGGGCCCACGTCCAGGCCAGAAACAAAACCAGATACTCAGCCCCCCACCCAAAAGAATAAATTTGGTTTTTGTGGATCTGACACTTTTTTTTTTTTTTTTTTCATTTTTTTTTTTTTTTTTTTTTTTTTTTTTTTTTTTTTTTTGCTCCTTTTTTTTTATCTTCTATTTTTTTTAAACGAAGAAAGTTTATTTTTTTTTTTTTTTTTTTTTTTTTTGTTTTTTTAATTTACAGAAAAAAAAATTATTTTATTTTTCTTTTTGGTTTTTTTTTGTATTCTGTGTCCTGATATTGGAGCGCTCGAAATATTTTTTATTAAAATGAAAAAAAATATTAGAATCTAAAGGAAAATTTTTTTTTTGTTTATAAAAAATTTTTTTTTTTTTTTTTTTTTGTTATAATACATTGGGTATATCTGTGGGTGTTTGTGTGGTGGTGTGTCAAATGGGGGCGTGGTGGGAGTTTTTATTGGGGAATACCGCGTGTGGGCTATGAAAAGTTTGATAGTTGTGTGAGGGGTGGGTGGTTATAAATAAAGATGTAGTGTGTTGAAGAATTAGGAAACAAGTTGATCAGTGTGTGACGTGTGGTGAATTTTTGCAGAGATGAAGATCACTTTCTAATGTATAACGATTACCTTCCATCGGGCTTTTCTGATGGACGAGTAATCCTTAAAATAAACTACAGACTTTACTACAGAGTTAGGTGAATCCCTGATAAAGCTCTTTCGAACAAGAGAAATTATAGAGGTGAGGGTTATGCCGAATGGATACTGGGAATGTTGCATGTCGAGAATATGCGCTTGTAGTTCGAGCGGAGCGAGGACGTTGTATATTTAGAAGTGTTGAGAATTTTAAAAACGTATTAAAAATTAATACAGATATGAGGATTATCAACAGAGAGCCACAAGATTATTTCTTGTGTGAAAGAGATTTGTAATAACTGCTGTGATCTCTATAAATCATCTTACGATGTGCTTCATCGACTTAACAAACAATTTGGATTCAACCGTATAAATGTAAAAGATATTAGTATTTCTATGTTAATAAGCCAGTCAACGAAGACAACGGGGTAATCACTTTAAAGTCCAAAGCTCGATCGAGGCTAAAATTTTGAAGAAGAAGTTTATGTTATTCCACAATTCAGATTGTTTCGTAATTACATTACTTTTACTTAATATAATATATCTAAATGACATTAATACGTTAATCCTACCATGGAAGATATATATAGATTGTAGCAAAAGCTAAACAATAATGACTGATACACTTTGTATTGTGATCCTTCAAGATTTATACATGAACCGGCGTAGCAATGTTGTGTCTATGTGTTGTGAACCCCCCAGTATGTTGGAACACTAAACGCAGTTACTAAGAGTGATACATTTCTTTCAAAAAGATATTAGAGTTATCAGTTTTCTAGTGTGCATTAGGTGTCTCTGTGTGTGTGAAATAATCCTCACATTACGAACCATAAGGCGTGTATATAAGATTAATGTCGAAGGAACCCTTATTCATTCACAAATGGAACAGCTGTGTTAAAAACATATACGAAAGAAGTATAAAAAGTCTAACTCGTAAATAAGTGCATGTGAAAACTTGAGACAATCATCATGACTACCGAAGAATCATTTTTCTATTAACGCTACCTTCCTCGGCCTCTTGGAATCTACATGCCTTCGTGAAAAATCAAACATCTGAACTTTAATACAGAAATATTGGACCCCATATACATCTTGAACGAGAAATGTTTGATAGGTGAGTTATATTACAATAATTTTCGATGGTATATAGAATGTGACCATCCGTGTGTGTTTATTCTTTTATTATTTTATATATATTTGAAATTTTACGTAACACAGCCAGTTTACATATACAGAAACGTGATGGTATTGAATATATACATTGAAAGGTTACTATAACGAGAGTTATTTTTTGTTATTTAGATAGTAGGAAATTTAAGATATTTAATAACCAAATTCATAGTAAGTCGAATATGTCGAAGAGCTGATTTTCGTATAGATAAACCAGAGAGGGATGTGGTGTGAATTTAGACTGTGTTCTGTAAATCTTTGTGGGGGGGGGGTCGTTGAGATGTGAAGATTAGGCACGATGTGTAGATACGGACATGTTTCCAGTTTCAGCGCCTGGATGCGTTTGTGGCGTGGAATGTGTTGGTCTGTATAGATGGTGATAGCCCTTGAGAGACGTGGAGTTAGCCGATAATCGCGCAGATGTGTTGAGCAATTGTTATTTAGCGTCTGTGTTCTATTGTGTTATGTTAGCTGGGGATCCTGTGTTGGTTGGTGGGCTACTATGACTATGTGAGATAGCGAGCTTTCGAAACAGACCTGTTCTTTGTGATTTCAGTTAGCAGTTTCGTTGTGTGATCCTGTTATGGTTTGTATCCAAGCCTTTGGTGATTGTCCGATAATTGTTTGTGTTTTGTTATACGTTTTATAGTACCATCAGTTGATTGTATTTATCCAAAGTCGTTCGCTTTGTTTTTAAGTATGTAGTTCGATTTGTGTCTAAAGATTGTTTCAAGTTGTATACATTCCTTAATGGTTTTGTTTCACTATTTTGCGTTCTGTGGTGTAGCCTCCATAGTTCGATTGTGGGGGTGTTATTTATATAAGTATATTCTCTGGTTGAGTGGAACACGTCGTTATTAGCCATTCATCATTGGGACGAGCATGTTTAGAAGTATGACATAAGAATTGTTCTTCTCAGTGTTTTAATTATATAATAAAGATGAAAGAGAGAGAGCCTGTGTCTAGGTGTCAAGAATGCTAGGATGGTGGGTGTATGATTTAGCGTGTTTTGGCTTCGCTGTTTCCTATACGTTGATTCCTCTTGTTTGTTTACAATCTGGAGTATTTTTTTTTATTTTAATCTCAAAAGTTGTTTCGAGTTATGTAGGTATTGATTGACACTCTCCAGTTTGTTATTGATATGTTATGACTTTTTCGTATTTATAAATCGTGCGGACTAGCGATGTTTAGCATTAATGTTAGATTGATGTTTAAACGAAAATGACCGACGTCTTTAGGAAAAAAAGGCAAGGTGTAGGTCGCCGTAAAAAAACCTGTACAAAGGAATATAAAGGGACCACTAAGAAAAAATGTTATTGACGTGTTCGCTCGTCTTAATAACAGTTGATAAATTGACTAACTTTACATACTAATAAAGCATGCAGCTATTTCGTATATAAGAAATGCTTAAACATGTCTCTCCTCATTATGCGTCAAGCTGTTGTACCAACAAGATGCATTTCCTCCATCCCTCTATCCCAGACTGTTGTAAGAGTGAATTGGATTTCTTTTCCATGAATCCTACACAGATCAGTGTAAGTGAATCCAATTTTATTTAGTATTAACCCAGTTCACGCAATCACAAATACGGATGTATATCTCGAATTCAATATACCAGGCACTTCTGACCAATATCTTGACCTTTAGAATGTGTTTTTATATCTGAAGACTAAGTTAGTAAACGAAGATGGTTGAGATCTCACAGGACCGAACACATAGTGTCCACCGAGACAAATTTCCTGTATACATGTTTTAATCAACTTGAAGTGTTATTTTAAATGAAACATCTCTTAGGAGCATCGAGCTCAAGTTACCCTCTATCGAAAGTTATATTGGAACTTTAACTAAATTATGTCCAAGATGCGAACGGCGTCTCACCTGCAATTCATGTCTATATATAATTTAAAAGATGTAAGAAACATCAGGGACACGCAGCTAAATCTAAAAATAACACATAAGAATAATACTGCGCGAAACGGTATATATTTCTATGCAGAAGACTTACCTGCTACCATCATGGCACCGCGTTTCAGAGTCGTAACTTAAATCTACATCTCAATTGCGCTTAATGTTCCAAAGCAAATGCCACAGCCACAACTACCGCTCAAAAGCCGTTTTAATTTCAAATTACTGGAGCTTATCTATATGTTACGTTAACAGTGAAATTATATTCAATAAACATATGGAAATCGAGAAATTTCTTTTGACCCGGATATAGCAAAATTTCAAATCAAGAGAATTGAGACTAAATTTTAACTTTACCCAAGGGTCGAGTATTAATATACCAACATCCGTTCAACGGTGCTATACCTCAGAAGTAATATAGGCGATTGTAGAACACGAGGTTTATTCTGGAAACTATGGAAAGTCGGCCTTTAAATTTACCCATTTCGGACTTAGAGGTATCAGTCTGCATGTGAATGGTCAACCATACTGTCGTGATTATGAGATGATATACGAAGGCTCACATTCTCAATGTTCGCGACCTTTTTACGATTTAATTTCCAATACTGTATCTTGCAGCGATATCCTAAGAAAAGGAACATTTGGGCTGAGTCTCAAATTTAAGCAAAGTTTGACTTTACCATCTCAGTTCTTGTGTATTTGGAACATCCTCAAATCATCGAGATTGACAGAGTACGAAATATAATCTTGAATTAGTAAAGATGAATGAAGAAGAAATATTAAATTTCTTTCGAAACGAAAGAAGATTTTTTAGTTGTATTCGCCTGTAATGAGCTCGGCTCTGTGAAATTGGAAACCAACTCTGGAGTTATCTGCAACACTTCTCCTCGGGATGTTTCGAACAATGGACACTGGATAACTCTGTATAAGAATAAAAATAATGTATATTTCCTTGACTCTCTGCATTTAGATTTTATGTTTAGTAATCATTATGTAACATCTTTTTTAAAATATAATAATGTTCAATATGTTAAGACCTTATGTTTTCCTGTTCAACCTATCAGTTCTAATTTATGGGGAGTATACTGTATTTATTTCATCGTCTGTTTTTTACATAATGTTTCTTTTAATAAACTTGTAAATATATTTTATCCTAAAAATTTATATGTAAACGATTATGTAGTCTGTACTTTAGCGTTTAGCCAAAGAACTTATTTATACTGAAGAAAAAATTACTTGAATCAATAGATCAATAGATCAATAGATCAATAGATCAATAAATCAATAGATCAATATATCAATAGATCAATAGATCACGGATGGACAGGAGGGTGCTGGTGAGGGTGGTTTGATTTACTGATTTACTGATTTACTGTTTTAGGGTATGTAAAACATAATACTTGAATCAAAAGATCAATAGATCACGGGTGGGCAGGAGAGTGCTATTGAGGGTGGTTTGATTTACTGATTTACTACTTTAGGGTATGTAAAACATATGACTTGAATTGATAGATCAATAGAATCCCAATGGATCAATAGATCGAAACGGATTGGCAGGGAAAAGTGCTGGGATTCAGTTGGGAGGGTTTGGATTGTGATCTACTGATTTACTTGATTTACTGCTTTCAGGGTATGTAAAACAAAAATTTTGGTAAAAAATATGACTTGAATTAATAGATCAATAGATCAGTAGATTAGTAGATCAATAGATCAATAGATCACGGATGGACAGGAGAGTGCTGGGAAGGGTGGTTTGATTTACTGATTTACTGCTTTAGGGTATGTAAAACATATGACTTGAATTAATAGATCAATAGATCAATAGATCAATAGATCATGGTTGGGCAGGAAAGTGCTGGGGATTGAATTGGGAGTTTGGTTTGATTTACTTATTTACTGATTTACTGCTTTAGGGTATTTAAAACATAAAAATGTTGGTAAAAAATATGACTTGAATCATTAGATCAATAGATCAATAGATCAGTAGATTAATAGATCAATAGATCAATAGATCAATAGATCACGGATGGGCAGGAGGGGGGAGGAGGCAGTTTGATTTACTGATTTACTGTTTTAGGGTATGTAAACATAACAATTTTTAGTAAAAAAAAAAAAAGAATTTTTTTTGGTAAAAACAAAATGTTTGCTCACAAAACTAAAAAAAAGAACACGTTTGCGTTCTCACGACGGTTTCATACCGGATCTCACCTGCGGTTTCGCGCCGGGGTGGGCAGGCAGGCAGACAGGATACTCTTCGCAGGGGTTCCCAAGCACCCATATTTGAGCTCTACGACCTTATAAACATATATTTTGACACCAATATTGTATTATTATACAAATATTTACTAACTCAGTACCTCACCGGAGCTTGCACCGATCCCGGTGCCAACACCAACTCATCAGACTCAGGAGCCTTTCTCCTTCTTCTATGTATCATCCAAATTTCATCCTTCCTATTCAATGCATTCCATCCATTTCTTCAGAGGACCCCCTCCCCCTCTGAGGGGTCTGTGATACCCTTTACGAACTTATAACCATCATATTCGGATCTAAGAAAATATATAAAGACACCAATACTGTATAATTATACAAATATTTACTAACTCGGCCCCGCACCGGAGTCAGCACTGGTGCCAACTCCGGAGCCGAATCCGGTTCCGAAACCGATTCCAACCGCGGTTGCGAATCCTTTCTCCAAATTTCAGCCTTCTACGTCCATTTCAATTTTTAGGGGGCAACAACCACCCTCCGAGGTGGAGGGGAGCACGAATACGAACCGCTGTCTACGACGAGGTTACGTCACCACATAGCGCGCCTTCAAATTTTAGGACGATGCGATAAGCCTAACCCGGGTAGAGGAGGTGACGACGAATCTGGATATATTATATATATATATATATATAATATATAATATATAGATATAATATTATATATTATATATATATATTATATACTGTTTATACATATATATATTATAATTATATATATATATATATATATTAATTTATATATATATATAGTATTATATATGCATATATATTATATATATAATATATATTATGTATATATATATACGTATATATTTTATATATATATATATCATATATTATATATATTATAATATAAATATAATATATATATATATATTTTATATATATATATATAATATATATATATATTTAGATATATATATAGTATATTATTATATCATATATATAATATATTATAATATATATATATATATATATAATTTATTATATATATTAATATAATATATATTATATATTATATATTTAGGGTGGGGTGAGGAGCCGAATCATTCAGCATCCACAACGATTTAGGAGCACTAATCAAGAAACCTACACACATCCGGATTCGTCCCAACCCAATCATTGAACCACATTGACCTATGTGTTCACGACCGCAAGTTCCCTCTCTCTATAAATACACCTTTTTCGCTCCTATTGGTAAATCGCCACAACCTTATATCTTCTTAATTTCAATACTTTCTCTCCAAACAGCTCCATCCTGCCCTTATTGCGTTTTTTCTGGCACTTTGATTCGGTGCGGATTGGAGGGCTTGACGTCGCCTTCTACGCCTAACCTATAATTGAATGGACTGCTTTGACTCTGATTGACGCTTCAGCTTCTGCCACTAAGGTCGGGAGCTGTAATCGTTGACGGGGTGAGAGAAGGTTCATTCCTTTTTCGACTAAATCTTTCTCTCCTCATAAGTCATGGTTCGTTCGTGCTTGTTCTCTGGACATTCAGGCTAGACAAGACTTCGTATCAGGATGGAAAAATTCTCGTTCTCCTATCACTTCGCTAATTTCACTCAGCTAGAAATCGTTGCATGGGTACTCTTCGACGAGCAACGCGGATCATCAATCAAACGAAAGTGCGCTAACCTCCTTGGATCTTCTACTGACAAATCTTTTTGGCCTACTTTGCCAAAAACCATCTCTAACCCAACTTCTGTAATTCTGCCTTTCCTCCTCTTATCGATCTGATGGCTCTGTTCCTAAACCTTCCAGCTGAAAAGGCCAATCTTCTCTCGGCCTCCTATTTTACCTCTAACTCAACCCTGGACGATTCTGGCATCTCCTACTCCTCTCCTTCCCTCTCAGGTGTCCCTATGTCTTTGCCTGTGATTAAATTTAATCGGGTGCATTTGCTCCCTGAGATCTATGAACAGTTAGGAAGGCTGGATGGCCCGGATGCGCTTCCTCCCCGTTTTGAGGAATGTGCTTACGTGCTGACCCGCCTCTCGTTCAAACTATATTCGTCTAGTCCAATATCTAGGCACTTTCCCTCTGTGTTGGAGGTGCACATGTCCAACCTGTTTCGAAGAAAGGTAGCCGCTCTGATCCTTCTAACTATCGCCTGATAGCTCTCACTTGTATTAATCTTAAGATCTTGAACCCTTCTTAACTCACTTCTTAGACCATCTGGAATCTCATCTCTCTTCTTTCCGAATCACCAGTACGGCTTTCGCCGTTCAAGGTCTACTGGCCGAAAACTTTCACTATTTACCGATTTTTTGGTTTTCGCCGCTCTTTAGTAACTACGGGAGACTTGCGTGGTGGTGGCGCTTGACATATACCAAAGCATTTGACCTGGTATGGCACGCGCCGCTCTCCAAGCTCCCATCCTTTGGGTTCCTCCTTCTTTTTGCTTACTTAGTCTAGCTTTCTTTCAGTCGCTAATATTCGCTGGGTTGATGGAGCGACTGTCTTTTCTTTTTCTTCATATGTGTTCCTTCAGGTTTCTGTCTTATCTCCTACGTTATTCTTACTTTTCATTCAATATTGATCTTCTCACCTGCACATTCTAACCAACTATCCACTCATATGCATTGACTCACCTTTCACTCTTCACTCATTCAACCTGCTCCTCTTTTCACTTCGAGGAATTGCTCTCGTCTTAATCTTTCCGATTCTATTCTCGTGATCTGGATAGAATTTCCGATTTGGGTCGAACTCAACCTTGTGAAATTCAATTCTTTAAAGAAACTCAACTTCTACAAATTCCCCTCTCTAAAAACCTTCTAACTTTTACTATATTCTTTCGACGGTCTTCTCGTCTCTCCTGTTGACAATATCAAACATGCCTTGGCCTTAACATAAACAAAAAAAACAATGTCTCTGGAAACCTCACATCAAACGGTTGCTAAGGTCGCCCTCAAAGAAAACTGGGAGTTCTGTTGTAGATTGCAGACTATTTTTACTTTCTTCAGTTACTCCAGCTATACAAGGGGTCTCATCCGCCCTTGTATGGAGTACTTTTGCATATCTGGGGGGGGGCTCTGGTTTCACCCGGAGTTTGGACAGGTCGAGTTCCAATATTGTAACTTATAAAACTTCCTGTCTTTCCAGTTCACTTGACCCTCTATCTTTTGCGCGCGAATGTTGGAGCTTATATTCTTTTCTATAGGGTACCACAGCGGAGGTGTCGAGGGAACTTTTTACCACTCGCTTTACCCACCACCTTTACGACGCCCTCGTTACCAAAGGGTTCTGTGTCTGCGCACGAAGTTTTTTGATGGATCTATGGTAATACCCGGTTTGTGATAGTAGTATTCCTTCTTTCTCCACCTTCATGTTTCTGTGGAATTCTCTTCCTATTTTCTGTGTTTCCTGCTGAATTTAATTCTCCCTTTCTTTAAAGCCTGCGTTCTGTGCTTCATCTGCGTCAATTTGGCGCATAGCGAATGAAATTTTAGCTGCAACACCCCCTCCCTGAATAATTGCTCTGCCCGTGAGTGGTGGTGACAGCTGTAATATATTATATATATATATTATATATATATATAATTATATATATATATATGATATTATATATATATATTATATAATTATATATATATATATATATAATATATATATATATATATAGGTATATATAATATATAATATAATAGATATAATATATATAGTATAGTATAAGTATATATAGTATAATATAATATATATATATATATATATATATATTATATATTAAATATAATATATATAATATATATATATATATAATATAATATTATATATATTATATGATATATATATAATAATAATATATATATATTATAATATATATATTATGACTGCCTATATTTCCAATTTGCTTACCATGGGGGAATGAGACGAAAAAAGATCTGGTTGGAATGAACGTAACCCTTAGTGGGTGGCAACACAATACCGTTAAGATTTTGTTATGTTTTTTTTTTTTTGTTTTTTTACTTTACTTTTCTTTTGTATCCATTTTGACCATGAAGTAATGTACCTACATGGAAAACTTAAACAAGCGTATAAATAAAAAAAAGTAATACATTA
Organism: Trachelipus rathkii; assembly: GCA_015478945.1. Classification (NCBI taxonomy): domain Eukaryota; kingdom Metazoa; phylum Arthropoda; class Malacostraca; order Isopoda; family Trachelipodidae; genus Trachelipus; species Trachelipus rathkii. The sequence goes on from JABUQX010014626.1 coordinate 33,869, forward strand.
ACTCTGAAAGTTGAATGTTTTAATGCCTTTTCTCAATTTATTTATTTTGTAATAACACTGGACGACAAAATTTAACATTTTGTCTTGTTAAATGACTAAAAATAGGTGTTTCTTATGGAGGTTTGCTCTCTGATTCCGAATTTGCATACCATTTTGTTGTAACGGGCAGGCAGTTTTTTTTTGTAATACGAAATTAAAAATTCAATATTTTATAAAATGATAGCTTTAGTTTATTTACTCACCAATATACTTCTGCAATTTAAAAATACAGATCTTGAAGATTTTCTACTGTAGTTTTTCTTGTTTTAAGTCCCCAACAATAGTCTGCAAGCATATTTTGGATCCCAATTTCCCTGATAACGTTTTTCATAGTTGAAAATCTTGGTGGGAATCGCTCACCATGCTTAATCGCTTTAAACGTCTAGAATGCAGTAAGTTAGGAAAAAAGTCCTAGTGTAAATGAGAAATGTAATTTTAGGGGACAGTTACATCCCACGCTTTATAATTTCGAGGAGTTAGAAAACTTGTTCTTTCATAGTTGTCGGCCTTAATATGCCTAGAAAACCAAGTTATGACCTTTTTAAAAGGATCTCCATGCAGGTTTTGAATATTATTCAAGCTTTCATCAAAGTGATGGTTCTTCATTAGTTCCCTTTTATTTGTGGGCCTACAAATATACCCTCTTTAAATTTTACGCCTACTAGTCTACTATGGAATTTCTGTATTTACGTATAGGGAACCCTGGACCACTTTTGGTCCATCACTTTTACAAAAAATTTCATTTACAAGAGTTTGATGTGCAAAGGAGAGATATACGAGTTTCAGGTATTCACAGTGAGTTGAAAAATTACATTTTTTATCTCCATTTATCACTTTTCTTATAGGCCATTGCTTCTTGACAAAATAATTTTTGCGATCTCTCTGCTATCCCACTCGCATAGGAACAACAAATTTAGTATTATTCTTGTTGGAAGAACTTGAACAAAGTTGCTAATCAACTTTTTAAAATCGCCGAATAGTATTCCAACAGAATGCTGCTTCGTATCGTATTTTCCAGATAAACCGAAATTTTCATGTGTGTCGTTTATAGGCTCTTGCATATGGGCTCCGATTAGTGCAATAGGCAGTCGAAGTTTCGCATTTCCATTATAAAGAAGCACTGCTTTTAAACTGAGTTTAAAAGAATCTATAAACAATCTCCATTCCTTTATGATCACTACAGGTCTTCCCTAATTCTCTCATAATGAATCAACATCAGTACAATCCACTAAATTGACGTCTACCGAGAAAAAGCATCAGAATTTTTCTTCACGTCGCCGATAAGAAGAAATTGTAGTTCCCTTCTCAAGGAAATTCCAACCTTTAATCTAGATGCCAATAGTTCAGCCTGTTCTTGACAATGATAGATCGCGAACTAGATCATTGAGTTCATGTTGATTAATTCTATTCTATGAGGTTCTGTTGACATCCCATTCAAATCAAGGTCTTCAAAGTATTCTTTTTCGGACGTTAATTGTAAATCTCTTCGTCTGAGTTTTTCTGACAGGAGATCATATTTTTTAGGTGGTACAGGATAGGAGCTCTTCGCTGTGAGGAACAGGCCCTCAAATAGCCGAAGGTAGGTTTGGATATTTTATGGTCTTCTTGGTCTTGCCTCTTATTCTATATAAATTGTTGTATGCAAAAAATACTTATAATTGTTACGCGAAAAAGTTTCTTAAAACTACAAATATTTTTCACCTGATATAAAATAACCTCTTATTTTATATAAATTGTTGCATACAAATATGAAGTGTGCCCAAGATTTATCTTGACCCAAGCTTAATTTCAAAATAGTTTATATGCTATTTGTTTATTAAGGGGGTAATATTCCTCATTTGGGACTTCAACGTTACCTCACCCCAAATGTAACAAAATTTGTTTGGATCATTTTTACATTTTGGGCATTTTAATTAAGGTATCTTGATCTGTAAGTGAACATTAAACAATTTTAAACGTATGATATATATATATATATATTATATTTATATATACTATATATATATATATATATTTATATATATATATATATTATTATATAATATATATATTATATATTAGTGATGCAGGTAACATCCGCGGAGCATCATCCGGATCCGCGGAGCATCCGCACATTAGTTAAAGATCCGCATCCGCAATCCGCATCCGCGCTTTGCCCTTGCGGAATGTTTGCGCGCGATGTTTATTGGTCGAAATTTGATTAAAGAAGTTGTTTATAATAAAAAAATACTTAAGATGAATCTGAAAATAACATAAAACTGTGAAAATGAGTTAAAGGCAATTCAAAACGGCTTGAATATTCCATATCTAAATGTTATCATAAGACATTCCAACTCGCTGGAATAGTACACTTCATATTGATGGAAAGAAGTATAACTCAAAGACTTCTGCTCTACCCACGCTCTCGGCATATTCCAAAGTTAACAATCTTACTTAATTTGGAAAATGAGATTCTCCTCG
>JABUQX010014627.1:7500-10000 GCA_015478945.1 Trachelipus rathkii
GATGTGGATGCTGTGGATCCTTGTAGTTGTAGAAATGCCGGGATAGACGCGTCAGCACTCCGATTAAGATTCCAGGGTTAAAAACTCCAGGGTCATCACTGTTACGTTTGAAGTAACTTAAGAAGAAGGCTTGGATGATAAAAAACCAACGTTCAGGGTCAGAATCTATATTAACAGAATAATAAACATAATTAATACATTGAAAACAATTAACAATAATAAAATTATAAATAATAATAATAATATACATAATATATATAAATAATAATAATAATAATAATAATAAATAATACTAATAATAATATATATATAAATTGAAATGTAAAAGTTACGCATGAAAAAATCCGTTCTCTATTAATAATTAACACATTTTCTATAAGGGGAGACCTATTATATAATTATTAAATATTTTGTGCGTAGGTTCTCTTATATGAACCAATAATATATAAAAAAAAAAAAGTTACTTAAATCTAAATAAATGTAATGCATAATAAAGAGTATAAATCATGAATGTTTTTCACTAATATCAAATGCAGCGAACACAGAATGAATAGTAGCAAATCGAATAGTAGCACAAAATCAAATATGGTATACGAGAATTAGGTTTATAAAATAACGCAGAAATAACTCACCCTGTTTACGTTCGAGAAATACTTGTGTATTAGATTTGCACGGCCTAAAATGCAACCAAAAGAATGAGCGGTGATTGCTAAATACTTTATAAGATGCGTTGGCACGATTATCTTTGATCACAAGATGTAGTTCGAAACTTTAGGAAGAGATATTCAAAATCCTTTTGCGAGGGGAAGATGGCGGAGACGTTCTAGCGAAGAAAACGAGATTTTGGTCACGTGAGAGGTCGGTCCGCAATATTCAAATGAAAGAAGAAGAACGGAAGGTAACATGGCTCCCCTCCGAACAACGGAGTGTCGTGAGGAATATATATATATATATATATATTTATATATATATTATATATATATATATTATTATATATATATATATATATATTATATATATGCACCCACTCACAGGCGGTATTGTCCAGCAATATTTGACATAGAAAACATGTGTATATACCATGGGCGCCGGGAGGGGGGGCAAGTAGGGGCCATTGCCCCCCCCTGGAATTTCAAAGCTTTTTGCTCCGCTGAAAAAAAATTTCAAAGCTTTTTGCTTTGCTGAAAATATATATATATATATATATATATGGCAAATTTGTAGAAACTGTACTGTTAGTAACGAGTTAAAAGTTTGGCTGGTTTTTAATTTCGCGTCTCTCGCTCTCTCTCTCTCTCTCGCTATATATATATATATATATATATATATATATATATATATATATTATATATAATATATATATATATATATATATATATTATTTATATATAATATATATATTATAGTATATATATATATATATATATATATATAATATATTATATATATATATATATATGATTGACGATATTTTTATCATCTAAATTAAGTAGATAGGCAATGCTTAGCTTAGCCTACGACTATCCAGATCATAGAGACTGAAACGAATAAATGTGAAGCAACATATCTTCATTACTAGAGTCTTTTTTATATATTTAGATTGTTATTTCATTATTATTTGATTTTTTTATATTTCAAACCATATAAATCTAAATGTACATTGAATTATATATATATATATATATATATATATATTATATATATATATATATATAATATTATACTATTATATTTATAATATATATCATATATATATATTATATATTTTTTTTATATATACATAACAAAATATATATATATATATATATATTTATATATATATATATATATATATATATATATATATATATATATATATACTATATATATATATATATATATATATATATATATATTATCAGTAGTCTAAAGCTGATATCATTTAACTAGAGAACGGCAGCACCGTACAGTAACACAAATTCTTTTTTTTTTTTTTATTTATTTGTATTTAAAAATTTTCAAAAAAAAAATTTATTAGCCCCAAATTTTAGGGGGCTCGAGGCGACGGGGACAGAGGGGGGGCGAAGTCTCCCGTCATCAACCGGAAAGCCGAGAGACCCCGACTCCTGCCTTCTTTGCGGTTTACCCTATGGTATTCCTATTAGTTTAAAATACACCAAAGTGTAAGGGATAGTAAATTATTCTTCTTTTTTTAAGCTAAAGGAATACATAGGGTAAACCGAAAGATGGCAGGAGTCGGGTCTCTCGGCCTCCCGGTTGAACGACGGGGGGGAACTTCGTCCCCCTCTGTCCCCGTCGGCTCGAGCCCCCTAAAGGGTTACTAATTTTTTTTTTTTTAAAATATTTCCGACAAAAAATGGAAAAAAAAAATTAAAACCCTAGAATTTTTTCCGTTATTCTAAATATTTTACTTTATGCCGAGAGAGAGAGAGAGAGAAGAGAGAGGAGAGAGAGAGAGAGACGAGAGAGAGAGAGAGAGAGAGAGGAGAGGAAGGAGGGA
>JABUQX010014628.1:5000-10000 GCA_015478945.1 Trachelipus rathkii
ATTTTGTTTAGTAAAAATTCTTATTTCTTTTATGTTTATATTCTGCCTCTGGTAAATTTACATACCTAAGGCAAATCAGCAAATGCAACAACTGCCTCTCCATACCTCCTGGCCTCCTTCCATTTATTCATTGATCTATTGATCTATTGATCTATTGACTATTACTGTCATATTTTGTATATCACAACACAAAACCCTTTATTTGCTTGCTTTATTTTAAACTTTTCGTTTTGATTATAAAAATTTAATAATTTTTTTTTATTTTTAATATAAAAATTAATTTAGTTTGTATAATTTTTTTTATAAATTTTTTCCTTATGGGCATAATTTTATAATTTTCCAGTATATTTACATATTTTTTTAAGCAGTAAATCAGTAATCAGTTAACAAACGCTCTCCATACCCTCCCTACCCTCTCTGTATCTATTGAAATATTGATCTATTGATCTACTGACTCACAAGTCATATTTTTGTAACATTTGATACAAAATTTGTTACTTTTTTTTTGTTACTTTCCTTTAAACTTTAATTTTTAAAAGTAAAAAATTTATTTAAGCTTGTTTTATATTTTTGTTTTATTTGCTTAAACATTTTGCTTTACTAAAAATTTATTCTTTTATGCTTTCTATAACTTAGGCTCAGATATTTACATACGAAAGAGTAAATCGTAAAACAGTAAATGTAACTGCCTTAATTATACCCTCTCCTACCCTCTCTCTGTGATCTATTGATATCTATTGATCTATTGATCTATTGATCTATTGATCCAAGTCGCATTTTAGAGCAACATGGCACAAAAACTTCTGTTTATGTTTGTTTTGCTTTTTAAACTGGCATTAAAATTTGCTTCATGTTTATAACTTCTAAAAATTTGCATATTTGGCCATACCTTAAGTAAATCAGTAAATCAGTTGTGTTCTCATACCCTCCTTTTCAGATCTATTGATCCACATCTTGATCTATTGATCTATTGATTCAAGTCATATTTTGTATAACATAACACAAAAACTTTTATTTATTTTGTTTTATTTTTAAAGTATTCTGTTTTTACTATAAAAATTTATTTATTTTGTTATTTTTATTATAGGGTTTATTTTGCTTTATTTGCTTTAAACATTTTGCTTTAAAAAAATCTTTTTATGTTTATAACTTAAAAATATATTTCCCTTACCCTTAAGCAGTAAATCAATAAATCAGTAAATCAAACTGCCCTCCATACCCTCATACCCTCTGTATCTATTGATATCTATTGATCTATTGATCTATTGATTCATTGATCTAATCCATATTTTTGTAAAACATAACACAAAAACTTTTATTTATTTTGTTTTATTTCTTTTAAACTTTTTGTTTTTACTATAAAAATTTATTTATTTTGTTTTATTTTTACTATAAAAATTTATTTATTTTTGCTTATTCTGTTTAAAATATTTTGTTTTAACTAAAATTTCTTTCTTTTTATGTTTATAACTTAAAATTTTGCATTTTATAAAGCAGTAAATCAGTAAATCAGTAAATCAAACTGCTATCCATACCCTCCTACCCTTCTGTGATCTATTGATCCATTGATCTATTGATCTATTGATCTATTGATCTATTGATTCAAGTCATATTTTGTATAACATAACACAAAAACTTTTATTTATTTTGTTTTATTTCTTTAAACTTTTCGTTTTTTACTAAAAAATTTATTCTTTTTATGTTTATAACATAAAAAAATTGCATATTTATATACATTAAAGCAGTAAATCAGTATGATAGGATGATATGTATTTTTGTTTAGTTTTCAATATTACAATGTTAATGTAAAATTAACATTAATATTTTAGAGATATGTTTGAAAAAGTGTTGTATATTTTCATTTAACTTGAACGTATGGTATATTTAACAACAACAACAACAACAACAACAACAACAGCCACAGCAAAGAATTTATTTTTATGTTATGTTATACAAAAGATACTTGAATCAATAGATCAATAGATCAATAGATCATGATAGGTTAGGAGGGTGGATGGATACAGTTTGATTTACTGATTTACTGATTTACTGTTTTAAGGTATGTAAAATGTAAATTTTTTTAAGTTATAAACATAAAAAGAAAGAAATTTTAATTAAAACAAAATATTTTAAACAGAATAAGCAAAAATAAATAATTTTTTTTAGTAAAAACGAAAAGTTTAAAGAAAATCAAAACAAAATAAATAAAAGTTTTTGTGTTATGTTATACAAAATATGACTTGAATCAATAGATCAATAGATCAATAGATCAATAGATCAATGGATCAATAGATCACAGAAGGGTAGGAGGGTATGGAGGGCAGTTTGATTTACTGATTTACTGATTTACTGCTTTAAGGTATGTAAATATGCAAATTTTTTAAGTTATAAACATAAAAAGAATAAATTTTTTAGTAAAAACGAAAAGTTTAAAGAAACAAAACAAAATAAATAAAAGTTTTTGTGTTATGTTATACAAAATATGACTTGAATCAATAGATCAATAGATCAATAGATCAATAGATCAATAGATCAATAGATCAATAGATCACAGAAGGGTAGGAGGGTATGGAGGGCAGTTTGATTTACTGATTTACTGATTTACTGCTTTAAGGTATATAAATATGCAATTTTTTTAAGTTATAAACATAAAAAGAAAGAAATTTTAGTTAAAACAAAATATTTTAAACAGAATAAGCAAAAATAAATAAATTTTTATAGTAAAAATAAAACAAAATAAATAAATTTTTATAGTAAAAACAAAATGTTTAAAGAAACAAAACAAAAATAAATAAAAGTTTTTGTGTTATGTTATACAAAATATGACTTGAATCAATAGATCAATAGATCAATAGATCAATAGATCAATGGATCAATAGATCCCAGAAGGGTAGTGGAGGGGGATGGAGGGCAGTTTGACAACTGATTTACTGATTTACTGCTTTACGGTATGTAAATATGCAAATTTTTTTAAGTTATAAACATAAAAAGAATAAATTTTTTAGTAAAACAAAATGTTTAAAGCAAATAAAACAAAATAAATAAATTTTTATAGTAAAAATAAAACAAAATAAATAAATTTTTATAGTAAAAACAAAAAGTTTAAAGAAACAAAACAAAAATAAATAAAAGTTTTTGTGTTATGTTATACAAAATATGACTTGAATCAATAGATCAATAGATCAATAGATCAATAGATCAATAGATCATGGAAGGGTAGGGAGGGTATGGAGGGCAGTTTGATTTACTGATTTACTGATTTACTGATTTACTGATTTACTGCTTTAGGGTATGTAAAAATGCAAATTTTTTTAAGTTATAAACAAAATAAATAAAAGTTTTTGTGTTATGTTATACAAAATATGACTTGAATCAATAGATCAATAGATCAATAGATCAATAGATCAATAGATCATGGAAGGGTAGGTGGGTATGGAGGGCAGTTTGATTTACTGATTTACTGATTTACTGCTTTAAGGTATGTAAATATGCAAATTTTTTAAAGTTATAAACATAAAAAGAATAAATTTTTTAGTAAAAACAAAAGTTTAAAAATAAAACAAAATAAATAAAAGTTTTTGTGTTATGTTATACAAAATAGGACTTGAATCAATAGATCAATAGATCAATAGATCAATAGATCAATAGATCATGGAAGGGTAGGAGGGTATGGAGGGCAGTTTGATTTACTGATTTACTGATTTACTGCTTTAGGATATGTAAATATGCAGATTTTTTTAAAGTTATAAACATAAAAAGAATAAATTTTTTAGTAAAAACAAAAAGTTTAAAGAAATAAAACAAAATAAATAAAAGTTTTTCTGTTATGTTATACAAAATATGACTTGAATCAATAGATCAATAGATCAATAGATCAATAGATCACAGAAGGGTATATGAGGGTATGGAGGGTGGTTTGATTGATTTACTACTGATTTACTGCTTTAAGGTATGTAAATATGCAAATTTTTTTAAGTTATAAACATAAAAAGAAAATTTTTTTAGGTAAAAACAAAATGTTTAAAGCAAATAAAACAAAATAAATAAATTTTTATAGTAAAAATAAAACAAAATAAATAAATTTTTATAGTAAAAACAAAATGTTTAAAGAAAACAAAATAAATAAAAGTTTTTGTGTTATTGTATACAAAATATGACTTGAATCAATAGATCAATAGATCAATAGATCAATAGATCACAGAAGGGTAGGAAGGTATGGTGGGCAGTTTGATTTACTGATTTATTGATTTACTGCTTTAAGGTATGTAAATATGCAATTTTAGTTATAAACATAAAAAGAATAAATTTTTAGTAAAACAAAAATGTTTAAAGAAAACAAAATAAATGTACTAATAGTAAAAAAAAAACAAAATAAATAAATTTTATAGTAAAAAACGAAAAGTTTAAAGAAATAAAACAAAATAAATAAAAGTTTTTGTGTTATGTTATACAAAATATGACTTGAATCAATAGATCAATAGATCAATAGATCAATGGATCAATAGATCACAGATGGGTAGGAGGGTATGGAGGGCAGTTTGATTAACTGATTTACTGATTTACTGCTTTAAGGTATGTAAATATGCAAATTTTTTTAAGTTATAAACATAAAAAGAATAAATTTTTAGTAAAAACAAAATATTTAAAGAAAACAAAACAAAAATAAATAAAAGTTTTTGTGTTATGTTATACAAAAATATGACTTGAATCAATAGATCAATAGATCAATAGATCAATAGATCAATAGATCAATAGATCATGGTGGGAGAGCATTTGATTTATCAATGATTTACTGATTTACTGCTTTAAGGTATGTAAATATGCAATTTTAAGTTATAAAACATAAAAAGAATAAATTTTTAGTAAAACAAAATGTTTAAAGCAAATAAAAACAAAATAAATAAATTTTTATAGTAAAAATAAAACAAAATAAATAAATTTTTATAGTAAAAAACGAAAAGTTTAAAGAAATAAAACAAAATAAATAAAAGTTTTTGTGT
>JABUQX010014628.1:20000-29817 GCA_015478945.1 Trachelipus rathkii
TCCTCACTAAAGGGTATAAAGGGAGCGGTAAGGCTGGGCTTTCTTTTCGACTTTCACCATATTCTTCTACTATTTTTCTGTTTCCGATGCATGCTAAGCACCTTACCCCCAGTTCCTTGGGAAGAAGGTGGGTGATGATGATGATTGATGGATGATATATATATATATATAAATATTAATATATATATAATATATATATATATATAATATATATATATATAATTATATATACATTATATTATATTATATTATATATATATATAGTATAATATATAATATATATAATATATATATATATATATATATATATATATATATATATATATATATATATATACTATATATATTTAAATTTTATGTGGGTATATGTATGAATATATATTATATATATATATATATATATATATATATATATATTACTCGTCAAAATTAACGCACCACTGGCTCATTTGACGTTAACATGTTACAGAAAGGACCAGAATGCTGTGTAACTTTATTATGCAAATAATATGGCATCAGGCACACAGTATTCAGCGCTTTAATAGTGTTGAGGGTGTATAGGGTCGGCCATTGCTATAATTAAGGTAAAAAAACAAACCAGGTAACCCCATTGCATGGGTCGTGCAGCGGTACCTCGACACCCAGGAGTACGCCAAGCGGCTGGACCAGTGCAATTCACGCGCCACGGGCCACGCGTCACGCGCCACGGGCCAAGCGCCACTACTGGCGTTGAAGATAGTTTTTTGGGTATGCGGGCCGTAAGAGACCGCCATGCAACAGCTAGGAACCTTCAAATACAGTGCAGGAGGTACATGGGACTCGTGTGAGCGATAATACGATACGTCATCGCTTCTCGGAACATAATTTGCGGTCACGGAGGCCGGCCATAGGAATACGACACACCAGTGAGCATCGATGGGTGTGACTAGCATTTGCCCGGGAACACCTACATTGGACCATCGGCGAATTTGCAAATGTGCTGTTTACGGATGAGTCCAGAGTCAGTCTCTACACCTCCGATCGGTGATCCAGAGTTTTTCGACGACCTAATGAGAAGTGCGCGCAATGCAATTTGCGGGAGGTATTGCCATTTGAAGGTGAATCTCTCATGGTCTGGGGAGGCATACCTTTAACGGGTCGTACAGGGTTGCACGTCCTAGATAGCGGTTCCCTAACCGCCGCACGGTACATATCAGACATCCTTGATCCGTATGTCGTGCCATATGTCCAACCACACATGCCCAGATGGGGCACCAAATACCTAACGACGGTCCAAATCAGGACATTGGATTGGCCAGCATGTAGTCCCGACCTAAACCCAATTGAGGATGTAAGGGACATGTTGGAACGGCGTTTGCGACAGCTGCAACCACCACCAAGAACCCTCCAGATGTTGCGGCAGGCGATGCATCGCATATGGAATAAGATTTCCATGGAGGACATTCGGCATCTAATTGGTAGATTGCCCAATGAGCAAATAAAAACAGTTTAGTTTATATATATATATATATATATATATATATATATATATATATATATATATATATATATATATATATATATATATATATATATGCTATGTTTATTTGCATAATAAAGTCAGCAAGCGTTATGGTCCCTTATGTAACCTGTTAACGTTATATGATCCAGTGGTGCGTCAATTTGACGCGAGTAGTAAATAAATATATATATATATATACTATATAATTTATATATATATAATATATTATATATAATATATTATATATATATATATATATTATATAGTATATATATATATATTATATATTAGCATCCTCACAATTATCGGCCTGTAAATGTTTCTGCAGGACATAAGCCTCTCCTACGTGTTTCCAATTTTAACGAATTTGGCCATCTGTTTGCCAGTTAATTAGTTGTTTTAATTTCAATTATCCACCTATTACATTATCGTTTCATAGTAGGTTTCATACATATTTAATGGAACCCAATTTATTTACCTCAAATTTATTTATATCTCTTAACAGACACTCGCGGTAGGTCAAAGGTCGCATTCAGTAACGAATCGATATTTTGCGTTAATATATCATTCAGGAAATCAAGTTGTACGACGTCGGAAAGAAGAAGAATATATGCTAAGTTGCCTTTTCCCAACAGTCAAGCACACTGTTTCTGTTATGGCCAAGGGATGTGTGTCAACCTGAAAAGTTGGTTAAATTGTATGATGTGGAGAAATCGATAAATGCTAACCAATATTTACATGTTTTGATTAATAAGATGACCCCTAGTGATAAAGATTTGTTTGGAGAAGAGGAATTTATATTTGTAAAATGATTCCAAAACAACTGCATTTCCCACATGAAGTGTGCCAGCTCAGGGTCCATACCTGAATCCTATAGACAACCTTCGGCAGCACCTTAATCAAGAATAAACAGTTAATGTTAACAAAGTTTCAGTAATTATCTTGAAAAATAAGCTATATAAAAAAAAACAATGAACATACATTTCAAGAGTAAATTAAATAAGCATTGTATTCGAGAATTGTGATAATATGTGACAATAACGATGAGATAAGAAAACAAAGACTTTGCATCCAATAATTACAAAAAGAAGGCTGTAATGGTTTTTTATAAAGGAGAGATTAACTACGTTTGTCAAAACATAAAAATCTAATTAATTAATGCGCATAATCAGAGATTTATTTACATTTACCACTTAATTTTATATTCCTTATTTTAAGTTGTAATGATTATTGCAATTTATACATTTAACAAGACCCACACCAATTATCTCTCTACAAATTCAGAGTATATCTGTTGTCTGAGAGATGAATTAAAATATTATCACAACTATTGCCGAGCCAAACGTATAATGTTACTGCTATAATTGAAAAGAAAAACGAATCAAGGTTTTAGTATTTTTATATTCTTCTACATTGCATATTTCGGGACATTCAATAAACAACGATTGTCACGCTATTAATTAATACCCTTAGGACATCATGTAAAATTCCGCTTAAAAGAATATAGAAAACATGATTTAATCGAGAGAATCTAATATAAAATAGTGGTGAAAACTAGTCTGCAAATATAAAAGAGACAAAACTAAAGGGTGTCCCATTCTTTTTACCGCCATCACGACGTACACTCTTTATAAGCATATAGAATAAATGTAACATTTCTTGAAATTATCTACTTAATTACAAACAGTAAAAAAATAATCTAAAATAATTGAACAAATAATACCAATATAAATAAATATTAATAATATCAAAATCCTATCCTTGATCTACCTCAACTATAATATTACACTAAACATGTATCAAATTGTTAAATTTATTACCACCTTTAACATATATAGTATATTATTATATCATGATTATAAAATATAACTTATATTGTCATAACCTTTACCTAACAATTTATCAGTTCATAATAAACCTATATATATATAAGGGTAAAAGACAAATTTCAAGCGTAAACGTTGTTACCTCTATGTTAAATGTAAACTTATATAATAATAATGATACATAATATAACATTACTTATTATAATTTTACTTCAACAACTAATTAGACGTTTAAATTTTAAATCTAGGTGGCTGGTGGAAATCTCTTAAAAACTCAGTAAATAAACGCCGTTAATAGTCTTTATGCGGGCATAGGGAAGCTAAAAATTCGGGACCAAGGTTTTCATTGTTGCCTTATAATTATACTACTTTATACTTCCAGTTTTTGATATGAATCATTGAAAAGAGCGTTTTATTTTATTTAAAGGAAATGGGAAAAACAACTCAAACAATTATCGCCGAATTACTCTTTTGATAAAGCAGATTCACTCAATTGGATAGATTTATTATATGCGTTAAATATAAAGTATTCTTTAGGAGGTTCATCCTAACTATCGAGGAGAACTAGATAGGGACTTAATCATGATATAGCAAGTAGATAGTGGTGAAGAGTATAAGTATATAAATCTCTAATCTTTTAATATTCTAAATAGAGGGTAAACTAAGAACAATTTATATCATTATAAAAATATAAATATTTTACAAATTAAATGTAAGTAATTTATTATTTTTATCTATGATTCAAGGGTGGTTATAACTCGTCTATCTTTTGGCTGACCTAATCTAATGCCCTTTAGAAAGGGATGCATAACACCTTGTTATATTTTTATTTTTCTAATTTTTAGGAGTTCTACGCATTAAGGTAATTATCCCGGCTGTAAAGATCGAGGCTGGGTTGGAGCATAAAAGAGAATAAGTAGGCAACTCGTTCTCAAAAGTAATCATACAATAATTAAGAGACGAGTAAACTCCACGAAAGATAATATTTAAATCCTTTTACAAGCCTGGAAACTTTTCACGTATAAACAAGGTATCTTGCATAAAACGCCGGGTCCATCTGTACTACCAATCGACACTTATACGGGAAAGCATCGAGTGTTCTGGCGTAAATAAAGATTGTCGGGGTTATCCAACTGGGCTGGATAGGATGTGAGCCAACAACCATGTGTCTATATTCCAATGTATTGAAGAGCCGAAAGTCTCTTATCCATATAACACGGAGACAAAGTAAACATATTGGTCTGATCACCATCGTTAAGGGTGCGATGTTTACTCGTTTTTTTTTTAAGCATGGCTGTAATTTTCTTCGATGTTCGAACTGTGAGAACTATAACATGTATCGCATGAAAGGTGACCGATCGATGGGGTTTCCACTCAGTTTATAAAAATTTTCGCTTTTTTGTTTGTTTCCTTGCGTTTCTTTGAAAGAGGATTTTTATTTTCGTATCACGACGTTTAAACTATCAAATTATCGATGGCCTAATGATAAATAGACTATGTTAGGGACCTGACTTATGGCTCTGTCTTTAGGAAACATCCTATTAAGGTTAGATCACTATGTCAAAAAACACTTTTACTACATAAGCGTCGATCCATTCGGCTAACACACCTTATCTCTAACCCATATGCTGCTGGATGGTTTTTTTATTTGGGAACAGTTTAGGGGCGCTCATTAGGTGCGACGGTTGTATATGTCGGATCTGGGAAGGTACTCTGATGAATCATCAATATCTAACTGAAATAGGGTCTATTATTTGATCCTTCTTTGGCGGAACTTGGAGACTTAAGCGGCAGATGTGCGCGGTCTCTCACACATTTTTGTCTCTGGGTAGTTCTGTTTAAGACGAATTAAATATAATACTGCACACAACTCGCTTCTCCCTGGGAAGATCAAAGCGAAACTCTTCGACCTTTCATCACATATATGGAACAAAACAAAGCACGTAAGAGATTCGACACGGGGAGTTTCATGGCGTCATTGTACAGCACAAGCGAGATAAAAAGAATATCCAGGCTGGATGCTAATTGATAGAAAACCCCGAAAAAAAAAAAAAGCTGGTTTTTTCATGTATATGAAAACAGAGAACCCTTATAGGTAATGAGATGCTTTCTTTCAACATGGGGTCAGAAGAAAGTAAAGCAATGAATACGACGCGGGGGAATAAACAGAGTAATTCCGAAAACCGGGAGATGACATAGAGAGGTCTGATTCCAAGGTTAAATGAAGTCACTAAGAAGGGAGTATAATATTTTCGGTTAGAAGCAAGCAATTCAGCAACATAAAAAATAAAATAAACAAGCAAGAATTAACATTTACTACTGTTTTCATTTGTAAATAACATTTAAAATGTGAACAATATCATATGGAGGGCGGGAATCCAGTATGGACAGCAAATTGAACGTTGAAATGAAACTTAGACAAAAAAAAAAAAAAGGTTAAATAATAATATAATAATAATATATATAATAATAATAATCATAATAATTCGATATATTACCTTAATGCAGAAATTAATAGCCAAGATATAAAATCAATTATATAATAATAATCAATATATTTAGTAGCAGTACATAATATATTCACGTATTTTCGTCACTAGAGACAACTGTTTTAAATTATTTATCAGCGTTAATGAAAAATATACTTTACACAAACTTTATATAATATATATACTAGATATATATTGGAAGATACTAATATTATCATGATTAATATTATTATTTATTATATTAATAATAACTATAATATTTATATTCATAGACTTATTTTCAAGCTAATATATTATTATATATATATATGTAAACTATACAATGAAATATTATTTTAACGTTAATCATCGTAATAATTAAATCATATATAGTAAGAAATATAAAATAATTATTCAACATTATAACCTGAGTTAATCACGGTTTGGTGCGACGATTAATATAAAGCTAACGTATAATTTTTTTTTAATCATTTACCTTTGTTAATATGTTAATATTTAAAAATTAAAAATTATTACATATGTAAATTCCATCGATTAGAAAAGTCATTAATAATTTCACATACTGCTACTGCCACAGAATTAGAATTAATGCAACTATATATACAAAATATTATTTTTTTAATCGCTATGACAATCTATAATATAAGATAAAAATAAAAGTTCTTTTATTACTATTGATATTGATTAAAAAATATAATATTACTATTATTAATCATTATATTAAAAATACGTAAACAGATCTACTACTTCGATGTACAAACCAAGATACAAGCAGCGGGTAAACGGCGCTTAATTTAACCTTTCAGTAATCTGAGTAAATCAACATTAATTACCAATTCAAACCGAAAACACCAAGATAAGCGGCGGCAGTCGGTTGAATAAACATTCTAATACTACAAATGTATTCTCAGTTCTTAATACCCAATCCAATAGTAGACTTTTGATTCTATTGATTTAAATTGATTCTAATCTTTCTACTAACATGTTCGGAGGGTAAAATCATAACAAAAAAATGTTCTTTATTATAGTACTAACTTCGAATTATTGACCTAAAACTTTTTTGTAACTCGAACCAGATACGTTTTTTGAACACAGTTTTTACAACAACGTATTTTATTTTAACATTTTTAGAAACTTAAATTTCGAAAGGGAAAACATAGCAGAAACCGTGACCACTAAGAAAAATGAAATATAATGGTAGGACAATTAATACGACACGAACCTAACACACCACAAATAGAACTGAGGGAGTTTGCGTTAAACTGAATGGGAGAAACTGTACTAACATTAATAAAACTTCCAGATTTATTGGCACATTATAGGGAATCAGATAAAGTAACCCTAAACACTTCGTAACCAAAACGTATACCTATTCACACTAGTTTCAAGCATTCGAACTCTAACACAATAACTGGAGAGGTTTATCATTAAGCTACTTTTAATAGTAATTTCCATGTATAAAAAAGAAAATATAAAATTTTAATGTATATTGGTTATATTTAAGCATCGCACATCATATCATAACAAAAGGATATTAATCATAAACCCTTCTGATGTAGTCTAATCAGTCATAGGTTGGACTGCAATGGCCTGTTAGGTGTGGCTGGCTTAACGAACTTAAAGCTTGAACTGTAACAAATTTTTATTTGGTACTATACTCGGCTAGGCGAACGTCAGGTCGAACTTCTACATTTCTCGTAAGCGTTTAATAAAGGGGATGTTATTACAAAGTAAGATCGAGGTGGTAAATCATATTTACCATCCAAGGGGCCCCGCTCTAAATCTAATACTAACATAACTATTTCCGAACGCTCATCACAACGAATCACTATTTGTTCGAACATCGCAGTTGCAAATATAGAGCAAACAAAACAATGCAAACAAGTTTTTAACAAAACACTCAACATAAATAAATATAAAAAATTTTAATCCCTGGACATACGATATACATAAAGAATAGTGTCTTTGAATAAAATAAATCCCGTAAGCCGTAAAGCCCGGTGTGTGTAAAAGGAGTTTTAACTGATTCCCCCTGTTAAAACATAAAAAAAGGAGGCAGTGTCTAGAATCAGTAACCTTCAGTAAACTATCAAACCACCCCATCCCTCGCTGTCCACCCCCCCTGCCTCCGAAATTGAAAGTTTTTATAAGGAATATACTTAACAGTATTTATCATAACCTGCACTAAGAATATTAATGTACAAATGCCAACCTAAAATAGCCTCGGCTATGAATTATTATAATTTAGAATTGTCACTTGAATTTTGTTTTTATTGTAACTTATCACAGGTAAAGTAGCTAAAGACAGTCATAACATACTCGATATATCGTTCCCACTTTTTTCCCCGCGTATTCACAACACGGAGGTAACCGTAGTTATCTCTAACAAGTCCTTAACAATACGTGACCAATTCTATCAAAGATAACAGGCATCTGAACTATGAAATTGACCACTATCTAAGCAAAGATCAAAGTGTAAACTCGTTTTCGAGTATAACTCCATGTTGACTTACTATGATAAACGTCAGAATTAGCAAAATTGCTCTGGGCAAACCCCCAATTAAGGTTGTTGTCCACGCTAGCTTTCAACAAAACTTATTGGCTTCGACGATTTCTAGACACATCATTGCAATCAGTTAAGCACAGATAATATCTTTTGACAAAAATCACATCCATTTCTCTAACAAATCAGTGTTAATTTCACAATGCCATAGTATATTAAACATAATGTACCTAACTTACGAATAACAGTTTTTCATTAACTAAGCAGTATCTAAAGCTACGTTGAAGTTCGTATTGGCGGTAATGCACCTTGGTTTTTTGTGCTTTTTGTGTCCGTGTGTTGCGAGAGAAAAACCGCAAGGGGATGTGCACCTGTGAAAGGGTTGTGAGTACTGGATAGGGGGGGGGTAGGGGATCATCCGGCAGGGGTGGTCAGTGGGCATTACCCGTCCGAATGGGAGGGGTAAGGTCCTCAGCCCGTTCGGCTGTGTCCAACTTAAAACAATTGTCAACTTAACAAAAGCTATCATATGTTGTGTGTTGATTGATTAGTGCTGTGGTTTTTATTCGACTTAAACTGATTGTTTTTTGTTCTGGATGCGGAAAGGGATAGATTGATGTAGTGAATAAACTGTGAAAGAACGGTAGGCTTGATATAATACATTTTTCGTAACTTGTGGGGCCAAATTTTTTATTAGGCTACTAGTGGCAGAGTTGTGTTCATACCCATTGACCAAATGATGTCCTATTAAATGAAAATGCACAATTGTATTAAGAAGAATTGGGGGAGTTGGAGGTTAATAGATATTGCTGTCACATGTTCAGTTATTGCGTGCATTGTTGTTTTATTTTTTAGTTAACGAAGGTTCATGTTTGTGTTTTTGTGTGGTATTGGTCTAGTATGTTGCCGGCGTTATGTCAATAGTGTTGCGGGGAGGGTTGAGTGTTCCGTTGTGTTCGCTTGTGTGTTCTGGGTTGGTTTTGCCATTTACTCATATTTTGTGCCCAGGTTATTATAGTACCTGTGCACGTTAAACGTTTTTATATATTATTTCAGTTGTGCTTCAGCCATTTGTGTTGCCTCTATTGATCAAGCTTGACATGAATCGTGTTGCATGTTAGGTTAGTTTTAGGTGTGAGTAGTCCGTAGGTTAGTAGTATGAATTTAATATATATATACTAGTATATATTATTGTGGTTATGCGTCTATTTGTTGTTATTGTGTTGGTATTTATTATTGTTTTTTTTTAGGGTTTGTTTATTTATTTTTTTGATTGGTTTCTTCTATTGATGCATTTAGCTGATTTTACTGAGTTTGAGGTATCCCCGGGGAATATTTTGGTTTGTGTTTTTTAAGGATTTTGGTTTATACGTTCATACTTGAAGATGATTTATAGTATAATGTGTCCGAGTGAGATAAACGTGTGGTGTGCAGGCGTCTTGTCCTTGTGGAATAGAATTTGGTTTGTGAAGCTTTGGTGATGTTTATTCGTGGTCTT
>JABUQX010014629.1:0-20000 GCA_015478945.1 Trachelipus rathkii
CACTTCACAGTAATATCTTACAAAAACTCCTCATTTCTCTAACAAATCAGTGTTATTTTCACATTGTCATAGCAATATTTAACATAACGCACCTAACTTACGAATAAGCAGTTTTCATTAACCAAGAGTATCTAAAGCAACACATTACCTTCCAAGAGAAATCCCAGGGGGATGCGCCCCTTGAAAGGGTGTGAATCCTGCGAGGGGGATCACCCCGAAGGGGTGTAAGCGGGCTTTGGGCCTCGCAGGATTCACACCCTTTCAAGGGGCGCATCCCCCTGGGATTTCTCTTGGAAGGTAATGTGTTGCTTTAGATACTCTTGGTTAATGAAAACTGCTTATTCGTAAGTTAGGTGCGTTATGTTAAATTTTTATTACTATGTTGTTGTGAAATGAGTTTGTAGATGTACACTGTCGTTGTTGACGATGATGTGTTAGAACGTGAAGTCTAGGTTAAGTTTTCGTTGAGCAATGTTAGGTTTGCCCTAGAATTTTGCTAATGTCTACGATTATTCATAGGTCAAATGATGTTATACTCGAAACGAGTGACACTTTGATGAAGATAGTGTCAATTCATAGTTCAAGATGTTGGTATCTTTAATAGTTGGTCACTTTGTTAAAGCCCGCTTGTTAGATAATACGGCTTTACCTGTTGCTGATATGCGCGAAAAGTGGGAACATATCGAGTATTGTATGACATGTTAGCTACTTTACCTTTGATAAGTAGGGAATTTTCAGGATGTTAGCTGATTATTCATACGCTAGGTATGTTAGGTTTGCATTTGTACATTATATTCTTAGTTACGGTTATGATATGTTAGCTTTATTGATGCTGAAACTTTGTTGGTTAAGCATATATTCGTAGGTCAGTATATAAAGAACTTATTTTTATGTTATGTTTATCCAAAATGATGCTCGAAATATGACTTGAATCAATAGTTCAATAGATCACAGGAGGGTGGGATGGGTAGGGGACTGCATGGATAGGGGGTTTGATTTACTGATTTACTGATTTACTGCTTTAAAATCAGTAAACTATTACGGTTTACTGTGATATTTTATTCAAAGAACTTATTTTTATGTTATGTCAGGATAAAATTTTGTTATTTTTTGTTATGTTTGGTTAAAACTTTGTTATGTTTGCAATTATTCGTTGGGGATTATGATATTTAGACGATGTTATGATGAATTTTTTGTTAAATATTACGAAGTTGATGTAAAACATTTGTTACGTTCGCTTTATATTCTTTGTCAGTATGATGATTAGATAGATTTATGCTAAACTTTTGTTAAATATTATGATGTTAATGTAAAATTAACATTGATATGTTAGAGATATGCTTGAAAAAGTGTGAATAGGTTACGTTTGTATGATGTGTTAGGTACTTTACTGCTGTTAAGTGCAGTTTGTTAATGTTAGTGGTTTATTCGTACGTATGGTGTGTTAGGTTTGTCGTTGTACATCATATTCTTAGTTCAGGTTATGTTATGTTAGCTTTATTAATGTGGAAACTTTGTTACGTTAGCATACTTTCACTGCTCTGTATGATAATTAAACAAGGTTATGATAAATTCTTGCTAAATATTACTGTGTCAATGTAAAATTAACGTTAATATGTTAGAGATATGTTTGGTAAAAGTAGGAATAGGTTACGTTTTGTATGCAATGTCAGTTACTTTACAGGTGTTAAGTGTGGAACTTTGTTAATGTTAACAGTTTATTCATGCTTAAGTTGTGTTAGATTCGTCGTTGTACATTATTTTCTTAGCTCTGGTAATGCTATGTTAGCTTTATTAATGTGAAAACAATGTTACGCTAGCATATATTCGTTGGTTAGTATCCAAAGAACTTATCTTTGTACTATGTTATTGTTGTTGTTGTTGTTGTTGTTGTTGTTGTTGTTGTTGTTGTTGTTGTTGTCGAACTAGAATATATACCCTTTTGAACTGATATGGTTCATTCGTACGTCGTATTCTTGTTTACTTTCTTCTGATTGGTTGAAAGAAAGAATCTCATTACATTTAAGGGATGTTTATACACTATTTTCTTCAGATACGATGACATCTCCATGCATCTCTACGCTTGTTGTTGATATCTTCACGAGGAGTTTCGTTATTCCCAACGATGTGTCATTTATATTTAATCGTAAACCGAATGGCGACTGCTACATTGCTTGTATTCCTGCCAGAGGGTCAAATATAATAAGTATTGCATCACTTTATGCAAATAGTTAAAGCATAAAATCATTTTTCATGTTTAGAGTTGGTATTTTCTGAAAGGAGGCGGAGTCTAAAAAGAGATAAGTCTAAAAACTTTACTTTATTCGTCTTTACTCGTTAGGTATTATGATGGTTAGGTATGGTTATGACACATTTTTTGATAAATGTTACTGTGTCAATGTAAGATTAACGTTAATATGTTAGAGATATGCTTGGAAAAAGTATGAACAGGTTACGTTTTGTATGTAAAGTTAGTTACTTTACTGGTGTTAAGTGAGGAACTTTGTTAATGTTAACAGTTTATTAGGGCGTAAGATGTGTTAGGTTTGTCGTTGTACATTATTTTCATAGTTCATATGATGCTATGTTAGCTTTATTAATGTGAAAACATTGTTATGTTAGCATATATTCACTGATTAGTATATAAAGAACTCGGTGGAACTTTGTTAATGTTAACAGTTTATTCGTATGTAAGTTGTGTTAGGTTTGTCTTTGTACATTATTTTCTTAGTTCATGTTACGCTATGTTAGTTTTATTGATATGGAAACTTTATTATGTTAGAGTATATTCGCTGCTTTGTATGATAATTAACCAATGTTGTGATAAATTTTAGTTAAATATTACCATGTTAGTGTAAATTAACATCGTTATGTTAGAGATATGCTTGACAAAGTAAGAATAGGTTGCGTCTTTGTATGCTATGTTAGTTACTTTACTGGTGTTAAGTGTGGAACTTTGTTAATGTTGACTGTTTATTCCTGCTTAAGATGTGTTAGGTTTGTTGTTGTACATTATTTTCTTAGTTCAGTTGATGCTATGTTAGCTTTATTAATGTGAAAACTTTGTTACGTTAGAGTATACTCATTGGTCTGTATGATAATTACACACGGTTGTGGTAAATTTTTGTTAAATGTTACTATGTTAATGTAAAAATATCAGTGATATGTTAGAAAAAGTGTGAATAGGTTGCGTCTTTGTATGCTTTGTTAGTTACTTCACTGCTGCTAAGTGTGGAACTTTGTTAATGTTGACTGCTTATTCATGTTTAAGACGTGTTAAGTTTGTCGTTGTGGGTTATATTCATAGTTCAGATGATGTTAAGTAATCTTTATTAATGTGAAAACTTTGTTACGTCAACATATATTGATTGATGCTTGTATAAAGAACTTGATTTTATGTTATGTTTATTCAAAATGATACTCGAAATGTGACTTGAATCAATAGATCAATAGATCAATAGATCAAGGATGGTCCTGAGGGTGCCCGGATGCTGGCTGGATGGTGGTTTGATTTAGTGATTTACTGCTTTAGGGTATGTAAAACGTTACAATTTTAGTAAAAATTTGACCTTAATCAATTGATCAATAGATCACAGAAGGTCAGGAGGGAGGTTGGATAGTGGTTTGATTTAGTGATTTACTGCTTTAGGGTATGTAAAACGTTACAATTTTAGTAAAAATTTGACCTTAATCAATAGATCAATAGATCACAGATGGTCAGGAGGGAGGTTGGATAGTGGTTTGATTTAGTGATTTACTGCTTTAGGGTATGTAAAAACGTAAATTTGTAAGTTATAAACAAAAAGAATAAGAAATTTTATTTATTTATTTATTTATTTATTTTTTTTATTTCTTGATGGTTCTGAAACCATTATTTTCGAAATCTACAGACTCGATAACCTATATAAGCACACCAACATTGTTGCTATACGAATGTTTATTAACTCGGCACCGCAGTGGCTCCAACACCGGTGCCAGAGCCAACTCCGCAGAATCCTATACCAACTATTTCTAGAAATTACACTCTGAATCCTCTCACCAAATTTCAGCCTTATACGATCAATTAATTTTTTTTTTGGGGGGTGGGTCCCCCTTCGGGGGGACCCAGTGGGACGTAACTTTGTATACATTGAGGTTACCTCCCCATCTAACACCACTCCAAATTTTATCACGATACGATAACTCTAACTACTACCACTACTACTACTACTACTACCACTACTACTACTACTACTACTAATAATAATAATAATAATAATAATAATAATAATAATAATAATAATAATAATAATAATAATAATAATAATAATAATAATAATAATAATAATAATAATAATAATAATAATAATAATAATAATAATAATAATAAGAAAAAACTTCAGAGGATGAGTCGGAATCGGTGCGCTACGGCACGGAGCGATGCGGTGCGGTGCGATGCGGTGCGGTGCGGGGCGGTGCGAGGCAGTGCAGTGCGGACTCGGAGTCGCAGAAGCAGACGCAGAAGAGGTTAAAAACAACTCAGAAGTGATCCCCTTCGGGGATCACTTCTTCGACGTAATAATAATAATAATAATGTGTTTGTGTATGCGCACGCGCGCTCAGTCTGTGTCTGTCGGTCAAACAGACCTTCGGTCTGTTTGACCTCCAGGTGGTCGGTCGCCCGAACGCTTGTTAGGCCTAATCGTGCCCGCTCGGAAGCAGCCACAAGGGCGTAAGCGCAATATCGGCGTCCACCCTCGGGGGTGACCCCCCTCTATATACATCCTACAGACTTGAAATTTACACGGATTCGAGCTTATCCCATATATAGATTATATTCCAAGTTTCAGACCGATAGCTCTTATACTTTTTGAGAAAAAGCTGGAGGAGGTCAAAAGCACCCACCACTACTCACAACGTTGCCACGCTTAAAGGCGATAACACATTTCATAGTATGAGAATGACGGCAGATAACACCGGGACAGAAAACCAAAAGAATAATTTCCAGAGGTAATGTCACAGATGATGTTGCAAAAGAAATAACAAGTGTTAATATCTATAAATATTTCAGTGATAAAAACTCAATAGGTGATTTGAAATTCCAGATATTTCCCAGACTATGAAGGGAATTCAGCGTTATCCTGATATTGGGAAATCATCAGTTGTCATACTCCAAATAATCAACCTCCAACCTAATAATTTGACTTGCATTTTATGATAGGATTAATAGGGAAGCTCTATGGCAGATGTTAGTGATATATGGTGTTGCTGGTAGACTTCTCAATGGAATCAAAAGTAGGTTTGACGATAGTGAAGCTTGTGTAAGAATAAATACAGTCGAAAGTGATTGGTTTAATATTAATAGCGGAGTGAGGCAGGGATGTGTTATGTATCCTTGGTTATTCAATTTGTATATGGATGGAGTTATGAAAGAATTAGAGGTGGGGGTGGCAGGGGATGGTGTTAGAATGATGGAGAGAGGAAGAGAGTGGAGGGTTCCCTACCTATTATAAGAGGATGATTTGGTTTTGTGTGTCGAATCTGAAGAGAGTTGAGAGGAATGGTAGAGAGATTTATTATGGTGTGTAAAAGGAGGGGTTTGAAAGTAAACGTAGATAAGAGTAAGGTTATGGTTGTGAGTGAGGACAGTCCTCGGTGTGAAGTTATGTTAGATGGTGAGCAGCTAGAAAAATTGTCTGAGTTTAAATATTTAGGATATACATTGGATGAAAAGGAACGGATGATGCAGATTATTGTAGGAAAGTTGTGAATGGTAGGAAGGTGGTTGCTGCAATTAAATCCTTGGTGGATGTAAAGGGACTAAGTCTTGAGTGCGCTAGGGTCTTACATGAGGTATGTTGTTACCTGTGTTAATGTATAGTAGTGAGACTATTTTCTGGAATAAGAGGTATAGATCTAAAGTTCAATGTGTTCAGATGGACAATCTTAGGGGAGTGTTAGGTGTGAGAAGAATTGATAAAATGAAGAATGAACGTATTAGAGTTGTATGGTATGAAGAAAGGGGTAAGCGAGAGAATAAATGAAAGTACTTTGAGATGTTTTGGTCATGTGTAAAGGGTAGATGATAGTCATTTGGTTAAACGGATGTATAGTGGTGAGTGTGCTGAGAATCGACTGGCTGGGAGACCGAAGAAAAAGTGGATTGAGTCAGTAAAGGAATGCCTGGAGGAGAGAAATGTGAGTTTGGCAGATGCGAGAAGAAAGGTGCATAACAGTAGTGAATGGCTGGGCTTTGTGAGGGGGTATGGTTGTAGCCCACCTGGACCAAGGGATGAACCCCATATTGACGAGATACCATAGTGAGGGTCCATCACGGTCCCGTGAAACTCTAGAGTGGATTTTCTGACTGCGACGAGTTCTCACTAAAAGGTATAAAGGGGTGGTAAGGCTGGGCTTTCTTTTCGACTTGCTTCATATTCTTCTACTACTCTTCTGTTTCCGGTGCATGTTACGGTTCACTTTAAATGAATGAGTCACAGAAGATTTTACTCTTCGTCAGCGGGATTCGAACGTTGGACTCCGCGTTGCTGAGTTAACAACAACCGGATGCTCTAATCACTAGGCCATCCACGTCCCCAAAAAAGAACGCTTCAAACGTAGTTTTTAAAGCACCCGGTTTTCTCATCCCATAAATGCTGAGTACTCAAAGGCCTGGCCCCCATTTAAATGAATGAGTCACAGAAGATTTTACTCTTCGTCAGCGGGATTCGAACGGTGGAGAGATGTTATATATATATATATATATATATATATATATATATATATATATATATATATATATATATATATATATATATATATATATATATATATATATATATATGGTAAAACTGAACATTTCGTCTGACCTTTGATATTCGATATATCGATAAATATCGATATATCGATTCTTGGATATATATATATATATATATATATATATATATATATATATATATATATATATATATAATATATATATATATATATATATATATATATATATATATATATATATATATATATATATATATATATATATATATATATATATATAGAAATAAAATGTCCCAAATGGTTTTGAGATTTATAGAGTACGAATAGATTGTTGTGAATAAATGTCCCAAAAGTACTCATTTTTGGGATTTATTGTTTTTTGGGGTATATCACTAACGAATACCCACGGGTAATCCGCCCCGATGTCAGGAGTCGGGGTCTCTCGGCCTCTAGGTGGACTACGGGGGGACTAATCCCCCCCTCCTCTCGGAACCCCCACTCTTTGGTCTTTGGATGTGTCGCGGGGGTTCCTCCGACCATCCCCTCCGGGGTGAAACTGTTCCCCCATATATATATATATATATATATATATATATATATATATATATATATATATATATATATATATATATATATATATATATATATATATATATATATGTTAATAGGTTAGAGTAGGTTAGGTTAGGTTAGTTAGGTTAGGTTAGGTTAGGTATTAGTTAACCTAACCTCCTAACTATTAAGATTTTAAATATATATATATATATATATATATATATATATATATATATATATATATATATATATATATATATATATATATATATATATATATATATATATATATATATATATATATATATATATATATGGGCGTAGGCAGGTATTTAGTGGGGGCAAAGATAGAGTGATATATGTATATATATATATATATAATAACAGTATATATATATATATATATATATATATATATATATATATATATATATATATATATATATATATATATATATATATATATATATATATATATATATATATATTTTCTTTTTTTTTTTCCTCTCCCAGGAAGGATTTTTCATCCTGTCAGCCGCGCAAGCGTCTTTCTCCAGACATCCCTCTGCTGCACTATTCCTCTTCTCTTTAGCACTCTCATTTTTGGTAGCTGACATCTTTCCAGAGAGTCCTCCACCGACTCCGCCCATCTCTTCTTCGGTCTTCCCCTTGGTCTTCTGCCCTCTGGTGTCCATTCCCATCTTCTTTTCGGCATTCTCTCTTGCTCCATCCTCTCCAGATGTCCCCACCATCTCAATCTCCCCACATCCATCTTCAGTATCATCTTCTTCACACCTATATCTTCTCTAATTACTTCATTCCTTATTCTGTCTCTCCTACTCTTTCCAATCATAGTTCTTAATACCCTCATCTCCGCCGCTTGTATTCTACTCTTCTCTCTTCTCGTTGTTGTCCATGTTTCCGCTCCTACTGGAGGTAGTATACTGTTAAAAATCACTTTTTTAACCTCTATTCCGATGTTTTTATCTTTCATCATGGGGTATACCGCTTTCATAACTAATCCATACTTTTCCATTCGTCGCGTAATCTCTCCTCCACTTCCTCCCCTTCTGCTAAAACATCCTCCGAGATAATTGCAGGTATTTACCGCCTTCACCTCCTCCCCTCTCACCACCATCCTCATCCCCTCCTCATTTCCTCCGGTTATTGTTAATATCTCTGTCTTCTGTACGTTCATCCTCATCCCTGCTTCCTCCAACTCCTCCGTAAACAACTCCACCACCTCTCGAATCGTCTCCTCTCTCTCGCTCCAACATGCCAGATCGTTCGCATATGCCATTATGTCCCCTTCAAATTCTCCCAGTCTCTCCCTCACTTTCCTTATCACCACGTCTAAATATAATATAAACAGCAGTGGAGATAAAACACTCCCCTGCTTCACTCCTGTTTTCACCTCAAACCATCTATCGTTCTTGCACTCAGTTCTAACATTACAACTGCATTTCTCATACATACTTTCTATTGCCTTCTTTAATCTACCCCCTCACTCCATAATTCCTCTCCATAGCTCTCCAGAGCTTTTTCCTTGGCACCAAATCAAATGCCTTTTGCAGGTCGATGAACGCTACAAAGAATCTCTTGCCATATTCCAGCATCTTCTCCGAAACCATTCTTAGTGTGAATAAGAGGTCCGTCGTTCCTCTTCCTCTTCTATACCCGTACTGTTCTTCTCCGAGTCTCGGCTCTACCTTCTCTCTCAACCTCCTCTCCAATATTCTTTCGTATATTTTCGTCAGATGGTCCATCAGTGAAATGCCTCTATAATTATTACAGCTTCCTGCATCTTCTTTACCTTTATATATCGGTATTATTATTATTGCTTTGCCCCACCTTTTCGGCACCTTTCCCTCTCTCCAACACTTGTTCATCAAACTGATGATTCTCCCTCTCAGCTCCTCTCCTCCCTCCACCACCAACTCCACAGCCACTCCATCCTCTCCTGGGGCTTTACCCTTCTTCATCCTTTTTATAGCCTCCTCATATTCTTCTACCGTTATCTCTCCGCCTTCCTCCTCCTCTTCCTCCTCCCTCGTCTGATCTACAGCTTCTTCCTCTTGTTCTCTGTATTCTACATTTAGCAGATCTTCATAGTATTCAGTCCATCTATCATTTCTTTCTTCCGGTCTCACAAGAATCTCTCCATTTCTATCTTTTATATTTCTAGTTACGGTTTTTGGTTTTCTATACGCCTTCGCCATCTTAAATATCTTTTTCTTCCCTTCGCCCACATCTCTCGTTATTTCTCCTGCCATTCTCTCCGCCTCCATCTTTTTTGCCCTCCTCTTTATTCTCTCTGCCTCATTCCTTGCCTGTACATATTCCTCCCTTGCTGCCGCTGTTCTTCTTTTCAGCCACTTCCTCATTTTCCCTGTTTTTACTTTAATTGCTTTTTTCACTTCTTCGTTCCACCATGGTGTATGTCTCTTCCTAGTACCTCCTACCCATCTTTTACCAAGAGTTTTCTCTGCCACTTCCTTAATGACATCCTGCAAGTCTTCGTTTTCTTCTTCATTCCTTAGGGTTTCCTGCATTTCCCGTTCATAATTTCGTCTCGTTTCTTGTTCTTCTAACTTCTCCACTCTGATCACTGCCCTCTTCTGCTCATTTACTCCTCCCTCCCCTCTTATCTTCATGTCCGCCACCACCAGTCTATGATCCGCATCCAAGGACACTCCCGGGATCACCTTTACATTCTTAACCATCCTTTTATCGGAGACTATCATGTAGTCTATCACCGATTTTTGATCGAATTGTTGCGTTACCTGATTCCATCTATACCTCGTAAAGATGTGAGACTCTCTGTGCTTGAAAAACGTGTTCATTATTTTTAGGTCGTTTCTCACACAAAAATCAATCAACGCCTCTCCCTCCATGTTTCTTGTATCCTCTCCAAATGGTCCCAATACTCTCTCCATCTCTCTTCTCTTTCCTACTCTAGCGTTGAAATCTCCCATCAACAAGCACCTCTCCCCCTCCTCCTCCACCCCACCTCTTCCTCCATCAATTCCATAAATCTAGTTTTTTCCTCCTCTGAGTGCCCCTGTTGTGGTGCATATATCTGGTATATTCTATATTTTATCCGGCCTATCTTCAATATATATATATATATATATATATATATATATATATATATATATATATATATATATATATATATATATATATATATATATATATATATATATATATATATCTTTTTTTTATTATATATATATATATAGATGTAAATACTGCAATTAAACCGCAGTTCAATTTGTATAGATAAAATAACTCCTTGAGTGAATCATCACTTACCAGGATTAGATCCCGGGTCCTCACGAATGGTATGCCGAGCGTGTTACCACTCAACCACGACAAGCTAAAAAGATACGCGACTTAAACCTATGAAAGAGTGCTCTATTCAATAGGAATAAGGACCGCCTATGTCAGGACAGATACCTCAGCCACGCATCTCCGCTTGCACTCGGGTCAAAGGTAACACAGGACCCATGTAAGGAGACCACTCTAGATCGGAGTATAATTTGTATAGATGTAAATACTGCAATTAAACCGCAGTTCAATTTGTATAGATAAAATAACTCCTTGAGTGAATCTTCACTTACCAGGATTAGATCCCGGGTCCTCGCGAACGGTATGCCAAGCGTGTTACCACTCAACCACGACAAGCTAAAAAGATACGCGACTTAAACCTATGAAAGAGTGCTCTATTCAATAGGAATAAGGACCGCCTATGTCAGGACAGATACCTCAGCCACGCATCTCCGCTTGCACTCAGGTCAAAGGTAACACAGGACCCATGTAAGGAGACCACTCTAGATCGGAGTATAATTTGTATAGATGTAAATACTGCAATTAAACCGCAGTTCAATTTGTATAGATAAAATAACTCCTTGAGTGAATCATCACTTACCAGGATTAGATCCCGGGTCCTCACGAATGGTATGCCGAGCGTGTTACCACTCAACCACACTCTTTCATAGGTTTAAGTCGCGTATCTTTTTAGCTTGTCGTGGTTGAGTGGTAACACGCTCGGCATACCATTCCTGGTAAGTGATGATTCACTCAAGGAGACCTATTTATACAGAGTGGTGCGATTTCTGCGTGTTATCCTGCAAATATACTCCATTAGAAGTGAGCTCACCCGGGTCCTGTGTTACTGCTGACCCAGTGTGAATGCATGGCTGGAGTATCTGTCCTGACATAGCGTCGCCTATTGAATGGAACTTCTTTCATAGGTTTGAGGTCGTATCTTTGGCTTTGTCGTGGTGTGTACGCTCGACGCCCGCCATTCGTGAGGACCGGGATCTATTCCTGGCGAGTGATGATTCCACTCAGGAGTTGTTTATCATACGGTGAACTGCGGTTTAATGCGGTATTTACATCTGCTACAAATTATAACCGATCTGTGATCTCACCCGGGTCTGGTACTGCTGACCCAATGCAAGCGGAAGATGCGTGACTGGGCGTCTGCTCGACATAGGCAGTCGCTATTTATTGAACGACGCGCTCTTTCATGGGTTTTAAGTCGCTGGCTGTGTGGTTCGCGGTGGCGTGCGTGACGCTTCGCCGTGAAGGACCCGGGATCAATCTGGTGGCTGATTCACTTCAGGGTGGCTATCTATACAAACGAACTGGATGACTTGAGTAGTTTCTTGTTCGCAGTCTCCGATCTAGAGTGGTCTCCTTACATGGGTCCTGTGTTACCTTTGACCCGAGTGCAAGCGGAGATGCGTGGCTGAGGTATCTGTCCTGACATAGGCGGTCCTTATTCCTATTGAATAGAGCACTCTTTCATAGGTTTAAGTCGCGTATCTTTTTAGCTTGTCGTGGTTGAGTGGTAACACGCTCGGCATACCATTCGTGAGGACCCGGGATCTAATCCTGGTAAGTGATGATTCACTCAAGGAGTTATTTTATCTATACAAATTGAACTGCGGTTTAATTGCAGTATTTACATCTATACAAATTATACTCCGATCTAGAGTGGTCTCCTTACATGGGTCCTGTGTTACCTTTGACCCGAGTGCAAGCGGAGATGCGTGGCTGAGGTATCTGTCCTGACATAGGCGGTCCTTATTCCTATTGAATAGAGCACTCTTTCATAGGTTTAAGTCGCGTATCTTTTTAGCTTGTCGTGGTTGAGTGGTAACACGCTCGGCATACCATTCGTGAGGACCCGGGATCTAATCCTGGTAAGTGATGATTCACTCAAGGAGTTATTTTATCTATATATATATATATATATATATATATATATATATATATATATATATATATATATATATATATATATATATATATATATAAATTATGGTCTTCAAAATTGCTATAATATTTCTTTTATTTTCTGCAATTGTTAATGTGTTTTCTGCAGCTGAATATGAACGGGTACGCCTTCCGTGATTGATTTAACAGCTTTGGCAGCCGCCAAATGCTATCGACATACTGAAAGTTCTAGCGGAGAATAATGTCAGAAGAATCCAGCTGTATAAAAGCACAAACTAGTTGACTTTAACCCAATATGAAAACGAAAACACATTAAAACTTTAGAAAAAATAATATAATACGTTAGTAATTAGTAATTACTACTTCATTATCTATCGATTGATGTATTTTTTTTCAGTTTTTCTACTACTAAACCCTTAAAAACGTCGTCTGGCAAACATATAAGGTTCATATTTTTTATTTCGCCAAGATTTAGGGGGGGCAAGTGCCCCCCTTCCCTCCTGCCTACGCCCATGTTTATATATTTATATTATATATATATATATATATATATATATATATATATATATATAATAATAGCGTTTTTATATATATATATATATATATATATATATATATATATATATATATATATATATATATATATATAATATATTTTTATATATATAATTTAAAAAGAGAGAAAAACACGATAGTTTCTACTAAATCATAAAGAAACTTCTACCTCGGTGGATTTACCGATCCAATTTCTACAGAAAACATATATATATATATATATATATATATATATATATATATATATATATATATATATATATATATATATATATATATATATATATATATATATATATCTTTATTTATATATATATATATATATATATATATATATGCCCAGTTGTGTTATGGGAATGTGTTATTCTTTTCATTCTACTTTTTTACTAGATCGGTAAGAAAAAATACTTATTAATTTTCATTGATAAAAAGTGGTTTTAAAGATGCCAAATATAAAAGAATTGTCCTCCAAATTTCATATTTATAACATTTGTCTATGGACGTAATTATCAATTATAGCGACACCATCAGCCAATTTTCGCCGATTTTCATGAAACTTGTATGAAATGTTTGAAATGATCTGTAAAGAAAGAAAAACGTAAAAAAAAGATTGAAAAATGAGCCTGAAAAAAATTATGAAGTCTCCAAATTTCATATTTAAAGCCCATTTAATGTCAGATAGTTTTATATATATATATATATATATATATATATATATATATATATATATATATATATATATATATATATATATATATAAATATATATATATTTATTTATATATATATATATATATATATATATATATATATATATATTTTTATAGGCTTATATAACACTATGATGTTGATGCAATATTTTATTCTATTATTTTAGCACTCACGGGTCCTGAGGTACGGGAGTGGAGTCCCTGTAGACAAATGTTCGCATGCCATGCATTTATTTACCACTAAAAATTAATATAAATGTTAATTCCTAACGATCTAGCAAAACAAAATTCTAAAATAGTTAAAAAATAACCCGTTCCTATAAGATAAGAAGTCCTTTATATATATATATATATATATATATATATATATATATATATATATATATATATATATATATATATATATATATATATATATATATATATATATATATATATATATTTATATATATATATATATATATATATATATATATATATATATATATATATATATATATATATATATATATATATATATATATATATATATATATATATATATATATATATATATATATATAAACTATATATATTTGTATTTATAATATAATATATATATATATATATATATATATATAATATATATATATGCAAGCAAACATTGTATGTTTGTTACTGCTCTAATTTCCTGTGCACAAAAAAAAAAAAAATAGATGATTAGTTAGGTAAGCCCTATAAAGGAATGTTATAATCATAATATTTCGTCTCTGACACCTTTAATGTCGTATGTTATTTTAGCTATGGAATGCGCCATCCATCTATATCTGTTCGGTTCTCATCATTTCTACACCGTCCACCGAAATCAAAGATCATCTTCTTTTCATTTATCCCTACGAAGCGATTAATAGACGGAAAAAAAAGAAGAATGGAGTCAGGGTATGAAACAATGCCGGAGCCAGTGGGAGGCCTTTGTGAATCTCACCATCTCAGCGATCAGAACCACAGGGAACCGAAAATATGTTCCTTTGAATCATGTTTATCATACGTTGCGACATCTAGCGTGGAAAAAAATTAATACACTTAGAAGATAATTGACTTTCGTTTAAAAGGACTTCATAATCTTTGGCTATCTTGGAATGAGAAGTTCTTAATTTCAATCACGAAAAAAGGGTGTCGTTCTTTTTTAGCTTTAAAGAAATGTTCGTGAAATATTAGAGAGAAAAATATATCCATGAAGAATGGTGATTACTTTTAAATTGGAAAATATTCAATAAATAAAGGTAAATAATATTTTACACCATTACAATATATATATATATATATATATATATATATATATATATATATATATATATATATATATATATATATATATATATATATATAACTATATATATATATATATATAATATATATATATATATATATATATATATATATATATATATATATATAATATATATATATATATTATAGTACTAAGAGTGAAAATTTGGGACCCAGTCAACTTTCTTCAAGAGATATTTTGACTGTTTAAATATACATTAATATTTTAACAATAATTATGATGTTTTTAATTATAATTTTAACAATATATATATATATATATATATATATATATATATATATATATATATATATATATATATATATATATATATATATATATATATATATATATATATATATATATATATATATATATATATATATATATATATATATATATATATATATATATATATATATATAACTTCTCTGTTTCATTGTTGTAGATTTTTTTTTTTATTTATTTTTCATATATTAGTAGTAAATGTAAACGCGAAAAATAAGAAATACGAAAGTATTAAAAATTAATTGAGAAAGTAAGCCAAAACGCTGATTTTGCATGAGAGAGAAAACAGCTTTTAGTGCTGCCGAGAGAAAGAATTCAGGGTAAGGTATATAAATAATGTTTTTGGGTAAAATGCGTTCGGTATTGGGTTTTGTTTTCATATATAGATTTTGTGTATACTTAACAAAACATATCATAACCTGAACTTGGAGGGCAGAAAACGCAACCTAACCTATATTGACCTACGATGCAGTAAATTTCAATCTAACCTATATGAATCAACTTTGGCGTAACACTATTTATTTTTTTTAAGGGGAGGATTTATGCACTTCAAAAAATATCCCGAACGTCAATTTGTCTCGGGCGCTGCCAAACGTAAGATTCTTTAAAAAGTACAATATTTTCAAATATTTGCCTTTTTTTCATTATTTAATTTTTTTTATCCTGCTCATCAACAATCAAATTTATTGTTAGTGTCATATAATAACAATATATGAAACAAAAAAAAAAAAACAACAACATTTATTTGCTCGATAAAAAGGATAAGGATATATATATATATATATATATATATATATATATATATATATATATATATATATATATATATATATATATATATGGTATATATATATATATATATATATATATATATATATATATATATATGTTATATATATATAAACATACATAAAAATATATATATTATATATATATATATATATATATATATATATATATATATATATATATATATATATATATATATATATATATATATATATATATATATATATATATATATATATATATATATATATATATATATATATATATATATATATATATATATATTGTAGATTTCCCATCAATATGCCAGGAATATAATATGTGACTTTCCGGACCAAGGCTCTTGACCACCCGAAATATATTATCATACGCCTCATTTAAGAGATGAGACCACACAATTTGCATTTACTCTCATTGTTTTTAACTCTTTTTATTGAACATGAACATTTTCTTCAAATAAACTCTAATTTCTTCCATTGATATTTTTAGTTTTATTAAAATATTTCGAAGAAAATTAGATTTTTTGTTTTTATAACATTCGCTATAGTTTTAGAGAGAGAATTTGATAACTAATTCAGGCGGAATAGTGAGGAAGAGGAGAGATCGTATTCAACGAATATATTAATAAACGGCAAATTAACTAGAAGAATTACTGGACACATATTATTTATTAATAAGGGATCGTTTTAATCTGCTTTCAATATATATCATGTTAACTTCTATTTACAAAATATATTAAGTATTAACGTCAACACTTTTTAATCATATTGACCCAACAATCAAATCCACCTTAGTTGTCTGAATAGAGTTTTAGCAGCTCAGCTTATACTTTCTTTACCAGTGAGTAAATACCCCATTATATATATATATATATATATATATATATATATATATATATATATATATATATATATATATATATATATATAACATATATATATATATATAAATAATAATGAAAATATATATATATATATATATATATATATATATATATATATATATATATATATATATATATATATATATATATATATATATATATATATATATATATATATATATATATATATATATTTATCTTTTATTAAGTCATCTATAGAAATATATATATATATATATATATATATATATATATATATAATAATAATCATAATATATATATATATATATATATATATATATATATTCTTACTTCTTAATTCAGCTCCCAGCAAGGCATTTATATGCCTGTCATTCTGCTTAGCCTCCTTCTCCATTCATCTCTATCCACGATGTTCCGAGGAACCTCTCCAGCACCAAATCTTCGTTTCCACCTTCTTCTCTGCCTCCTCCCTTGGTCCCCTGCCTCCTGGCCTCCACTCTCAAAATCTCCTCGCCACTCTCTCCTCCCCATCCTCTTCAAGTGTTCCAGCCACTTCAGTTAGAGCCTTTTATATCTTATTTTCCATCCCTTTCATACCTCTCCTCTCTCTCTCTCTCTCTCTCTCTCTCTCTCTCTCTCTCTCTCTCTCTCTCTCTCTCTCTCTCTCTCTCTCTCTCTCTCTCTCTTTCTATATATATATATATATATATATATATATATATTAAAAGTTCACACCTCACAGGCCGCATCTCCGCTGCTTGTATTCTGCTTCTTGTGGATACGTTGGTCGTCCAACTCTCCGCACTATACATCAATATGGGAGTCAAAACATTCTCAAAAATGATTCTTTTCTCCTGCAGGAGCACACTCTGATCCTTCAGCAAAGGATAGAAAACGTTCACGCATTTTCCTATCCTTTCGGCGATATCTTCCCCTACTCCTCCCCTGTTTCCGAACACACTTCCTAAATACTTAAAACTTTCTACCTCTTTTATGTTGCTGCCATCTATCTGGATATTTAAACCTTCTCTATCTCTCTCTATTTATTCCCATAAACACCGTCTTCTCCTTATTCATTTTCAGGCCTCCCTCTTCGAAACACATATTCCACCTTTCCAGTCCCTCTGCCATGTCTTCCTCCTTCACGCTCCAGAAAGCTATATCGTCGGCGTATGCCAAAATACCCCATTCATCATTTTTATTCCATCCTGCTTTAAAATTATTTATAACCTTATCTAAATATGCAATGAACAACAGGGGCGATAACACACTCCCCTGCTTCACCCCTGTTCTCACTTGAAACCACTTTTCATTTTCATGTCCAGTCCTCACCTTGCACTTACACACCTCGTACAAGCTCTTAATTGCATTGAGCATTCTCCCCGAAACTCCATATTCTTCCTCTAGACATCTCCACAACCTATCTCTAGGCACTGAATCAAAGGCTTTTTGTAAATCCACGAAGGCCACGCTCACCCCAACATTGAATTCCCATGTCTTCTCTACAATCTGTCTTAAACTAAAGACCAGATCCGTTGTTCCCCTATTCTTCCTGTACCCATGCTGCTCCTCTCGCAACTTTGCTTCTACTTTCCCTCTCAGTCTTCTCTCCAACATTCTTTCATATACCTTTACTATGTGGTTTATCAGGGATATGCCCCTGTAATTTTCACATTTACCAGAATCTCCTTTACCCTTATATATTGGCACGATTATTGCTCTCCCCCACTCTTCCGGCACTCTACCACTCCTCCAGCACCTATTCAGCAACTTTAGTATATACCTCTTTGTTTGAGCCCCCGCCTCCCTCACCAGCTCTTTACCCATACCATCACCACCAGGCGAGTTCCCGTTTTTCATTCTCGCAACAGCCTCCTCGAACTCTTGCTCCGTAAACTCCTCCTCCTCCTCATTCTCCTGCATCCGCAAACCATCCTCCTCCTCCACTAGCACTCCATCCTCCATCTCCACGTTCAACAAAGACTCAAAATATCCAGTCCATCTCTCATTTATTTCCTCCGCCGTCACCATCACCTCTCCCTCCGCATTTTTTATGTTATTTAACTTCTTTTTATGCTTCCTGTATGATCTTGCTTGGCCATACAATAAAGATTTATTTCCTCTTCGATCTTCCTCCAACCTCTCCCAGAGTTCCCTCAAGTTCTCTCTCTCTCTCTCTCTCTCTCTCTCTCTCTCTCTCTCTCTCTCTCTCTCTCTCTCTCTCTCTCTCTCTCTCTCTCTCTCTCTCTCTCTCTCTCTCTCTCTCTCTCTCTCTCTCTCTCTCTCTCTCTCTCTCTCTTCCCACTCTGGCATTAAAATCTCCCATCAGTAGATTCAGCATGTTTTCTTCTTTCCATACACCTCTTCCAGTTTCTCCATGAAGGTATCCTTCTCTTCCTGTGTGCATCCCGCTGCTGAGCGTACACCTGAAAAGATTCTATATTTTTCTTCAAGCTTCAGTGTACATACTGCCATCAATCTCTCTGTTGATCAACGAACCTCTTATATGTAAAGGAGAC
This sequence comes from Trachelipus rathkii, assembly GCA_015478945.1. Taxonomy (NCBI): domain Eukaryota; kingdom Metazoa; phylum Arthropoda; class Malacostraca; order Isopoda; family Trachelipodidae; genus Trachelipus; species Trachelipus rathkii. Next base: position 19,593 of record JABUQX010014629.1, read on the forward strand.
AACCTCGGTCCCATGATAATGGCAATTCCATGTCTGCATACTCCTCCTCCTACTTCCGCCAAGAATATCAAAACTTAACCATCTCCCAAATCCTTTCCACTTCACCACTCCCAACTCTCGTCTCAGCCATACCCATGACATTTGTGTTTATCTTCCTCATCATCTCCAAAATCTCCTCCTCATTATCTCTATAAGTAGCAATATTCAAGCTACTCATTTTAAGTGCGGTTAAATTAGTGTTCCGTTTTTGGTTAAAGGGTCGTCGTCTTTGAATCCCTTCTGTTTCCGAGGCTACACTTGGAGAATTGCAAGCGAAAGTTTTCTAGGGCTTGGGTTTCAGTATTGGGTTCCGTTACCACTTATTTGTACCCTTTAAACGCTCGTGTATTCGTGCTCGATTTCCGATGA
>JABUQX010014629.1:30000-41952 GCA_015478945.1 Trachelipus rathkii
TATATATATATATATATATATATATATATATATATAGTGATGATAAGATGGTAGGATATTGGTAACTGTATTTGGGGTCCGGGACATCGTAAGTATAAATTGCAAGAAAGTTGACAAACCAAGCCTCAGCTTTTATGGATGATGGAAAGGTAAACAAAATTTGCTTTTCGAAATATTGTAACCCTTAATGTTAACGTATTTCTCTCTTTTGTTTGTCTTTCCATCAGCTCATTTCATTATACCGTATATTTCTTCTCTCTCGTAATTCGACAAAGTTCAACAGAGAGGTGGAGCTCTTGATTTAACTAAATATATATATATATATATATATATATATATATATATATATATATATATATATATGTATTTATAGTTATATATATATATATATATATATATATATATATATATACATATGTGTATATTTTTATATATATATATATATATATATATATATATATATATATATATATATATATATATATATATATATATATATATATATATATATATATATATATATATATATATTTAAGTATTTGGGAGTTACGGTAAACAGCAGTGGAATGATGGAGGGTGAAATAGAGGAAAGATTAAGGAACTACTCTAGAGGAGTTGGTCAGTTGTATCCCTTGCTGAGAAACAGACATGTGACGAGACAGGTTAAAACACTTATTTATACCACGATTCTGAGACCGGTACTTTTGTTTGGGTCGGAGTCGTGGACACTTACAACTAGAACAAGGAGTAAGATCGTGGCGGCGGAGATGAGGGTGTTGAGGTTGATAGTGGGGGTGACCAGAAGAGAGAGAAGAAGGAATACTGAGATTAGAGAGGAGTTGGGGGTTGAGGCGGTGGAGGATTTGATCGAGAGACAACAACTGAGATGGTATGGACACATCAGAAGGATGGATGAAGATAGATACCCAGCCAGATTTATGCATGGCAGCCTGCAGGTAGAAGACCGGCGGGACGACCAAGGAAAAGATGGAAGGATGGAGTGGCGGCGGCTGTGGCGAAGAGGGATGGACGCTGGATCAGGTGGAGGAACATCGACTGTACGAAGAGAGGGTCCTGTGGAGAAGCATTGCAAACGACAGGGGATGACCCTACACGGAGGCGCTTGGTGAGAAAAAAGGTGAGAATATATATATATATATATATATATATATATATATATATATATATATATGTACAATTTATATATATACATATATATATATATATATATATATATAGGATCATGTAAATTTTACTCCGGTCAAAGTTAAGAGGCGCGGGAATTTTTCAAATGAAAGAAAATTAAAAGGGAAAATTTCTTAAACCAAAAAAAAGACAAACTTTCAGAAAAGAGAGCATCACCAAATGATAAAAATTTATATATATATATATATATATATATATATATATATATATATATATATATATATATATATATATATATATATATATATATATATATATATATATATATATATATATATATATATATATATATATATATATATATATATATATACAATATTTTACAATATTAGAAGTAATAATGTCAGTACTGCTGTTATTAATATTATATAGCATTCATATTTGTGAATACAATAAGAAAAATTATCATTCTATATCAATTGTTTATAAAATTTAGATATATCACCTAAAATGCATTCAAAGTAGTTACGACCTAGGTTTTTTTTCTCCAGATAAATTGGCATAGGTACGAATCCAGCATATGACGGTGTGTGCCACGAGATTTTTTATTCCTAAATTTCAACTGTCCCCATAAACTTTCGATCGTTTGAATATGAGCATGCGTGTGGGGTCGACAAAATTTATAGAATGGTTGACCATTTGATGAATAAAATTAAACCCTTCAATGTTGTTCAATTTTTGGTAAGAGTTGAAACAATCACTTATGATCGTCGTATCAGGTTTAATTTTGGCTTTAATACAATCTAGAAGCATTTCTTCAGTTCGGTTAGGAACAGCATAAAGAAAAACTTCTTTCGTTTCTCGGCACACCCCCCCAAATATCCATTGTTCTGGGAGTATACGGCCAGAGTAGTTTTTTCTTTTCGAAAAGTAGGTCTCATCGACCTCGACTGTTTTGCCCACACCACCAATGGTGCTATCTTCCTTTAGAATTGACGCTGCACAAATCTGAAAAAGTCGAATTTATTTATTTGTAAATGGTGAATTTTCAGTTAACATGAGAACATAAACTAACCTAAACTATCTAACTTAACTTAACTGAACCTAACCTAACCTATCCTAACCTAACCTAACCTAACATAACTAAACCTAACCTATCGTAACCTAACCTAACCTAACCTAACGCAAATTGTTTCCGATATATATATATATATATATATATATATATATATATATATATATATATATATATATATATATATATATATATATATATATATATATATATACGAACTTGTCTCAGTGGCGTACCCAAAAGATTATAATTTGGGTAGGATGATATATATACTACCAAGGCCGTTTATAAAGTATCATATATATATATATATATATATATATATATATATATATATATATATATATATATATATAGAGAGAGAGAGAGAGAGAGAGAGAGAGAGAGAGAGAGAGAGAGGGGTATTCAAAATTCTTTTTTTCAAATTTCTTCGTACGTTTTCGCTGAACGAAAAGTTTCGTTCCCGTGGATTCTCGTATTTTTTTCGTTCGTACAGCAAGGTAATAATGTCTGGCCTGGCCCTATATATTATTATATGAAATATGAAAATCTATGTACCCCCATAGTATAGAATTTTACTCTTAAGAACAGAGTAGGAAGGACAATTTCCAAATGAATTTAGTTATTATAATTGCTATTGCTAATGTAGTTGTTTTCTTAAATTTATTTATAAATCGGTTTCTTTTTTCACTTTCAAAATAAAATTGTAATAGTTTAGTTAACTTTACCATTTAATTTATTTTATCAAAAAGACTCAAAAATATTGGGTAGGAGCTACCACCCTACCCACCCTATTTATACGCCCCCTGATATATATATATATATATATATATATATATATATATATATATATATATATATATATATATATATATATATATATATATATATATATATATATATATATATATATATATATACAACCTGTCTCAGTAAAAGATTATATTTTACAGCAGAGACACGAGAAAGTTTTAATTCTCTTTGACAAAATGTAGAAGTAGTCATATCCTGGCTCCATGAGCAAACATAAAGCAATATTTTTTGAAAGATAAATTTATTCCTTGAAGTCATGTGTTGGTTCTTACGGAGATCCTTACCCAGCATTCTTTTTTCGAACAAACCCAATAAAATGAATTATGCTCAGGCGTAATTTTCATTCCATGCCCTTTTGAACAGTTCATAAACTTTGGAATTTTTTCATATTTTTGGAAAAATGAACAGCATCAATTTCATTTTGAACAAGTTCATTTAAAGAGAGCAAAGTCAAATCCATCTCTAAATAAAGTATTAAGTAAGAGTATAGACTAAACTTAAGATCGTACAACACAAAGAGACGTTACCTTTATTCCATTAATTTATTTTGTTAAACTCTTTCCTTCTCTGGGTTCATACGATCACATTTTTATCTCTATATCCTGTTCTATCTCTTCAAGTCTCTGCATGAAAGATTCCCGCCTAGGAATAGGAAACCTTTTATCACTTCGGTATTGTCAACTGGTCGGACTTGGTGTCATACTTCTTTGACTTTCCAAGTAATGACTACTGATTCAGTGGGATGTGTCCCTTGGTGTTTGCGGAACACATAACCGAGGTAGTTTTCTCTGGCAAGGAAACGTACAGTCCATATTATTTCCCTTCAACTAAATCTATTAAACCTTGGTTTAGCTCTACTTGTTCTCGTGTTATTCGCCTTCAGGAATTATTATCGTTTTCAAACTCCAGAAACTCATAAGTCGTGTATTTCATCCCTAAATTGGAAAATATCTATTCTCTGTAACACTAAAAACTCTTTTCTTCTTTGAAAATGCAATAATCTTTCTGGTTTCTCTTCTTCACGCTCTTTCTGTCATTTTGGGTAGAATGTTAACTCTGACTTTGCTCCTTCCTCCTTCTCGCCTCTAGTATCTTCAACTTTGATCAATCCATCTCTCTGTGACCTTCACTCTGATTTCCTTTACGGTCATTCTATAGGAGCTTTTGTAGACGGCCACAGTTCATCCTTTAAATCTATAAATACTGGTGTTCGTCAGGATTCTTTTCTTTCTACTTTTCATTAATAATCTTCTCTCTATTGCTTCATCACCTATTCACTCCTATGCCTATATCTCCACTCTTCATCATTCCTTTAAATTTGGAAGTCATCCACTCAACAGCAATTAAGGCATGCCAAGATGGTGGCCTTGGAGCAGTTGACCTCTGATCTTTCTCGTATCTTTAATTGGAGGAAAGAAAACATGGTAGTTTTCAATGATTAAAAACATAATTTTTTTATATATCTACTCGACATAGCCTTCAACACAACTATAATATCTTCTCCAAAAACACACAACTCAAACCTTCCTCAATTCATGGCGTTTTCTTTCTCGCGACGTTAATTATGAGGATTACAGTACTTCGATCTCAAAACAAGCTTCAAAGAGGTTAAGTGTTTTGAGAGACCTTCTAACTACTTCTAACCACCCAAGTTGCTTGCTCTGTATAGTGGCGTTGTTCGCCTTTGTAAGGAGAATGTATCTAATATCTAGGGCAGGGTTGGGAATTTTTTGGATTTTTTGAGAAAAAAATCAATTTATGATTTTTTGGATTTTTTGGATTTTTTGGATTTTTTGGATTTTTTGAGAATCGTGACGTCACGCGAAATATAATTTATAAACAAACTTTTTTTTTTAAGTTCGATTAACTATTATTTTTAACCCTAGGCCCTATATTTGATTTCAAAATCTTAAAATAGAGCTTATAGTCTATGACACAATGAAATAGCAACACTAAAGAGTGTTATTTGTAATAATGGCAATATATTACATCAGAAATAAAAGAAACATGTTTGAAACATGATCTTTTGTTGAATTTTATAATGGTAGAAAATTTGAAACAGAGTAGCCTTGTTATGATATTATTATTCTAATTTTTTATTTCTATTGAAATTAAATCACTTAAACATCCAAAAATATTAAAAATATATATATAAAAAACCAAAAAATCAAAAAAAGCAAATAACCATGATTTTTTGGAGCAAAAAATCAAGTGAAAAAATCCGTTGAAAAAATCAATTGATTTTTCCCGTGCCATCCCTGATCTAGGGTGACTCCACACACACACTAAAATTATTGATAAGGAGGTGCTGTCTAGGGCTTTTCGATTTGTAACTCCCCTACTCTCACAAACTCTCTTAAATCTCTTTCTAGTTGTCGAAATGTTACATCACTTTCCTTATACTATCGCTATTAAAATGGTCACAGCTCTTCTAAACTCTCCTTTAAGGAGAGCTCGTCGTCCTCTCTCCACACAGTCTCACCCTTTCTCTCTCCAGCTCTCAGACCCCAGACTTAAACGCTATGCTCACTCTTACATGCACCCCACTAGTAAAATTTGGAGCACGCTTCCTTCATCTATTTTCTTCATCTGTTAGTTGACTTTAAGTTGCACACTTTCAAAGGCTGTGTATCGGGGCCTGTCGGCCTTTGATTTCGCTTTGGATTCTGCTTCTCCCCAACTCCTATGGAATTTGATAAGTATCCCACTTTTGCCCACAGGAGAATATATATATATATATATATATATATATATATATTATATATTATAAGATATTTTAGAAAGTCATATATTATTATTATTAAATTATTTAAAATCCACTATATATATATATAATATATATATATATATATATATATATATATATTACAGATAGTCACCACTCAAGGACAGGGCCCTTTTCAAGAAGAGGACAGAAAATAGAATATAGGAAATTCACCCCAAGAACAAACTTAACTCAAATTTCTCAGGTAAGTGCAGATATGGGCTTTAAAGAGAGAAAGGTTAAATGCAGCAGGAAAAACAGAAGATGACAAGGAGTTCACAGAACAGAAGGGCTGGAAAGAAGTGGTCACCACAACGAGCGAGTCTCAGGTTTTAATCATCACGCAAAATTCATGCAAGAGCAAAGCACCTCTTGTAACACGAGTGCGGCGAAATGGTGGTGGAATGGGAGAGATCAATCCCTCGATCACCTACAGTTATAGTACTTATAGAAAAGAGGCAGTGTCACACAGATAGAGAGAGTCAAGGAAGTTAGAAAGTAAGGGACAGTTTATTAGTCACTTAGCCTTAGAGAGAAATGTGAGAACAGTATTCCAAACAAGGGCTGATAACTCCCTTACATAACTGGGGTAGCTGCTCATAAGAAAAATATCCCGCACCCTGTTCAGAACTCCCAGCTTCTTTGAGGCCACCTTATCAACCGTTGCGATATGAGTTCCCAAGACAATTTGCTGTTTATGTTCTAACCAAGAATGTTTATGTTGGTCGCAGGTGAGACGTTAGAGCCGTCGAAGGAGATAGAAAATTTGGGGGCAGTTTTGAGAGGAAGTTTTAAAAAGTTGAGTTTTTAAAGAGTTGAATTTCACAAGAAGGATTTGACGCCACCTGGAAATCCCGTCCAGATCCACAAGAATAGAATCGGAAAACTATATTAGAAATTCAGTTTTATATATACAAATGAGGGAGCATATTTGAAATGTGTGGCAGAAAGGGAGAGATCAGTGATCGGCGTAAGAATGAACAGAATTAGAAGCGCAGATGAAGAGATTTTTTATGAAAAGTACGAATAAAGTTGGAGATAGAACAGAGCCTTGAGGAACACCACAATTAACAGGAAAAAAGGAAGAGGTCGCTCCACCAAAGAGTGTTGATATGAAGTGATCAGAAAGAAAACTTGATAAGAGCAAGCAAATAGAAAGAAGAAACCCAAGGGAAAAACTGCTTGAAGAGCTATGGCGCTTACCATACTCGGTCAAAAGCTTTCGATATGTCAAGAGCCACCACACAAGGCTATAAGTCAGTGAGATAGTGAAGTATGTCACCAGTTGACTTTGGGCGTCGAAAATCATACTGATGATCAGAAAGCAGGATATGAGACTCCAGATGGTCCAGAAAATGAGAGTTAAGGAGAGTTTCAAAGATTATAGAAAGAATACAAGTGAAAGCTATAGTGCGATAATTAGAATGATCAGAGCAGCTACCTTTTTTGGAATCAGCTGAACATATGTGAGCTTCCAGCATTAAGGAAAAGTACTATTATTAAGTCATAGATAGTAGAGTTGAGCATGGACAGGCCCCAGCTCAGAAGCACACTCCCTCAGAACACTGGAAGAAGTGCCATCCGGACCACTAGCTTTCCTGATGTTCATAGATCTCAATATCTCATGTATCTGATCATGTGTAAGCACAGGTAGAGACATGGGACATCTGAGAAGAGAATAAGTAGAAGGAATGCCAGAATCGTCCAGGGTGGAATTAGATGAAAAAAGACATCGAAGCGATCAGTCTTTTCAGAAGAAGAATTAGCTACAGATCAACAAGACCGAATAAGAGGAGGAAAAACAGATTTACAAAAGTTGTTGGAGATGCTTTTAACAAGAGGCTATAAATTTTTATCAGTATGAGATCCAAGGAGGTTGGCGCATTTCCTTTTAGTTAAAGTGCACTTAGCCTGTCCCAGCAGAATGAAAATTAGTAAGAGTGATAATAGAACGATACGTGATATCTCTCTCCTGAATGACATGAGGAGGGACTTCATAGAACCATGAATTTTGGGTAGAAAAAGATTCAGTTGAGGATGGAACGATTCTGCTCATATCATCGTTAATTACGGCCCCCACCTTTTTTTCAATAGCAACAGAAGCGTCTTCCGAGTCAAAACAGGATTCATTCCAAGAGTAGCTAGCAAAGAAGCGACTCAATGCCCCCAATTAACCCGATTTAAGTGCCAGAAAGTACGTTTAGAGCATGGTGGAACTGATGGAGAGAAAAAATATTATAATTAAGAGCAACAAGGTTGTGGTCAGAGTTACCTATAGAAGGGAAAATGGTGTATTTATTTCGGGAAGGAATAGTGGCGAAACATAGGTCAAGCGTGTTCAAGAATTGGTTAATTCAATCTGGTATATGTGTTGGTTCTTTAATTAACTGTTCCAAATCGTTGAGAATACTGAAAGTTTTAGCCTCCTCTCCTTCTGCATCAGTATGAGAGGAGACCAACCACCCAGTGTGGTATACGTTGAAATCTCCTTAATAGAGGACCACGGCATTTGGATGGGAGGAAGTAACAGTCTCATAAGAAATAGTAAGATATTTAAAAACTACGAGAAAATCGATTCCATTAGGGGAGCAGTAGCAAAAACACAAGATAATGGTGGTAGTAGAGACTAGAGAGAAAGATTTTGATATATAGAACATCGAAGTTGTTAGATTCAAGGTTCTCGAGACATGTTACAAGAGTGTTAATGTTTAAATAGGCACAGACTATACCATTCTGTCAGAAATTGTAAAAACATGTTATAGTTGGAGATATTAAATTTACTTGAGAAAGAATTCCTGGCTAGTTGGGTCTCAGACAGTAATAAAATGTTCAGAAGAGAGTTAGAGAGGTGATATTCCACAGATTCATGATTAACACGCAGGCCACGGACGTTGGCAAAATCAATAGAAACCCCTGTCCGGGCCCACCCCCACTACTTCTCAGTCCAGTCATTAAAATTGCAACACATACAAACAAACCTTAAAAACTTAAGCACAAGCCTAAAACACACAAAATTAGAAATAAATAAATCATAAATAAGCAAATGGACATAAATAAATATTGATAAATAAATAAGTCATCATATTGCACACCCCAACATAACACACAACAAAACTGAACCCGACATTAAACTACCATATCCAAAATCTTAAAAATAAATATATAACATCTTATTTTAATAAAAAGAGAAAATAAAAAATAAAACCTTATATCGTTTAACTGATTAGATTTAAAAGAAATTAAAAATGACCCTAATTCTTACCTAAAAATTTAAGCTGTTAAAAGTTTCTGCACGATTTGTTATTAGTAAATACTAAAACTCTAAATAAAATACTAAAATAGCACTAAGGATATGTAAATTAAAACTTAAAATAACAAATTAAAATAAATATTTTAAAACTCAATTAATTAAAAAATAACACTGGGAACAACACACATATATACATATATATATATATATATATATATATATATATATATATATATATATATATATATATATATATATATATATATATATATATATATATATATATATATATATATATTATATATATATATATAAATAAATAATATATATATCCTAGATATAAAAATGTATATATATATAATATACTATATTATATATATATATATATATTATATATTTATAAATTATATACTATATTTTATAAATACATAATATATATACTATATATATATGGCCAAACTATACATTGGCCTCGCCAGATATCTAGAAAACTACGATATGTACAAGGAAACTAATAATGTATTTTGAATCAGCGTATGAAAATTAGTATGGGAATGTTGAAAACTAAAAATTTAAATTTAGGTTAAAAATTTCATTAGCACTCACGGCTCGGGGGTACGGGGGTGGAGCCCCCCCGTAGATTACCCTCATGTGTCATGCATTTACCTTAATAAATTTAAAAAAATCTTTAAATTCCATAATTTTCGTTGACGTTATCTAAGTATCATAGAATTTGTGTGTGTGTTCGCTTACCATTGAAAGGAGAATTTTTGGGGGCTCATGTCTGAGAGATTTTGGGGGAAGGTGAAAACTCGTCTTCTTATTGGCTAAATTTTTTTCCGGGAGGAAAAATATCAACATATTGTACACTTTCTTAGCATTTCATATAATTTAAAAAAAAAATTTAAGATTTAAAATCATAAAAATAACGTTTTACACTACTAAATTCTTACGAAGATTCCAAATATGTTATTTGTTTTTTGATACAAGTTGTACTTTTCAAGATATATGGCGAGCCTAATATATAGTTTCACCTATATATATATATATATATATATATATATATATATATATATATATATATATATATATATATATATATATATATATATTTATATTATATATATATATATATTATATATATATATATATATATATATATATATATATAATCACAGGTAGAGAAATGGAACACCTGAGAGGAGAAGAAGGAGTAGGAGGAGTGATGACAGAATCGTCCATAGAGGAACTATAGATGAAAGAAGTATATCAGTATTGTTAGACTCCGAGTGCGAGTCAGATTATTGCAACGACCTCGAGACGATAAGAGAGTCAACTTTTTCTGTCAATTTATCACAAAGTCGCCAAATTTTGATACGAGTCCTATAGGATTGCCTTATATTTGCAATCGTATGTGTCAGAGCGTGAATGCGATTAATTCATTTTTAATATTTGCGAATACGAATAATTTTTTTAGTATTAAAAACATGATATATATAATATATATATATATATATTATATATATATATATATATATATATATATATATTCTATATATATATATATATATATTCTATATAATAATATATATATATTATATATATAGTATATATATATAAGAAATATTGTCTGCACTTTAACTCTGTTCATCTTATGCCAATGACATCAACTCTCCATTCTTTTTCCACTCATTTTAATGGTGCTCCCTCGTTTGTATCTAGTTTCCTCTCGCAAACAGCTTTCTGATTCAATTTCTGTCGTTCTGGGAATTTCTCAGTGGGGTAACGTAATCTTGTGAAATTCAACTCTTTGAAACTCACTTCTTCATATCATCCTCTCCTAAAATACTCCAACTTTCATTCCTTTGACGGCTCTAATGTCTTACCCGTAAACAACATAAACATTCTAGGACTAAACATAAATAGTGAATTGTCTTGGAGACCTCACATCACAATCGGTTGCTAGGGCTGGCATCAAAAAGCTGGGATTCTGTTCAGATTGCGTGAATTTTTTCTTCTGTTCAGATACTCCGGTTATATAAAGGTCTTATTCGCCCCTGTTGGAATACTGTTTCAATGTGGGGTGGTTCCGGTTTCCACCTCCTTTTGATAGAGTTGAAGCTAAGCTAAGAGGCTTATAACTATCCCAACTTTCTGACTCCCTTGACCCTCTTCTCTGCGTCATGACGTCGGCGCCCTATCTCTTTCTATAGGTATTAAATGGCAGGTGCCTCGAGTGAATTGGACCTCTGCATTCCCTCCCCACCACTGCGTCGCCCTCGTATAAAGGGTGCCTTGTTCTCTCATGAATATTGCGTGAAATATTGGAGACTCAAGATCACTCGTTGTGGTACCTCTTTCTTCCACATTGTTTTGTGGAACTCCTTGTTTTCTTTTATTTTCCCGCTATATTCTATCTTCCTCTATTTAAATCCGCGTCTGCGCCCACTGAGGGAATGCGTTAGGCAAGGGTACAGGGTGGGTTTACTTTCCCATTTATTTAATGTTTTTCTTATGTAATTTTTTTTTTATTTATTTATTTTTTTGGCCTCTCCTCCGTTTGAAAAGGCATTGCCCGTGAGTGGGGGTATCATGTAAAAATATATATTTAGTATATATAGATATTATATATATATATATTTTTTATATATATATATTATATTATATATATATATATATCGTGGAGTGTGAGTGAGTATATATATATATACTATTATATAATATAATATTATGGGTATATTAGGTGAGGTGGGGTGGGGGTGATATATGTTAGTAGATAGATGTGAGATATATATATATATATAATTAGTATATAATATATAATAGATAATATATATATAAATATCATTGTATACAATTATCATCTTTAATTATTATTTATTATATTATTATTATTATTATATT
>JABUQX010014630.1:0-2500 GCA_015478945.1 Trachelipus rathkii
GGAGAGAGATATAATAATAATAATAATAATATAATAATAATAATAATATATATAATAATAATAATAATAATATATATAATATAATAATAATTAATAATAAATATAATAATTAATAATAAAATAATTAATAATAATAATAATATAATAATAACAATAAATAATAATAACAATAATAATAATAATCAATAATAAATATATAATAATAATAATAATAATAATAATTAATAATAATAATAAATCATAATAATCATAATTAATAATATAATATAATAATAATAAAAATAATAAATTAAAACAATAATAATTACAATCACAATTATAATTACAACCACTACTATAACTATAATGGGAAGTGAAGCCTGGTAACTAATAATAATATAATAATAATAATAATCATAATAATAATAATAATAATAATAAGAAATACTAATATAATAATTAATAATAATAAATATACATAATAATTAATAATAATAATCAATAATAATAATAATATAATAATAATAATAATAATAATAATAATAATAATAATAATAATAATAATAATAATAATAATAATAATAATAATAATAATAATAATAATAATAATAATAATAATAATAATAATAATAATAATAATAATAATAATAATAATAATGGCAGTAGCTAGATGTTATATAATAATATTTATTTAGATAATACGTTTTTATTTTTTACAAAAGATTTGGTAGAGTTTTTGGTTTTGAAGTCTTGTGTCATGGAGTTGTAAAGTTTAGCTGCTTTGTAGCTGACACTTTGAGTTGCTTTTTTTAGTCTACAGAAGGGTGGGTTTATGTAAGTATTATTTCTTAGATTTATTTGATTTGCTTCGCGCCTTGCTTGGTTTAAATTAAAGTTTGCGAGCAAGAATTCACATGCATTGTTATGGATAATTTTATGTATCTCTTTCAGGAGTGATATATTTAGCAAGTCTTTAAACTGCAATATCTTTAGGTTTTTGAATAATGGTTGTGTATGCGCTTTGTAAAAGTCTTTTGTAATTGCTAAATGAGGCGAATAAATTTCGCTTCTGGATTAACAATTACAGGGTGGCATTTACCGAGTTACTTTGTGTACCGGTAAATAGGAAGACAGTAAAAGTAAGTGGGGGTGTATTAGTGCAAAGTAAATATTTTTTCTAAGATGGAAAGAGGTACAATATTCTTAATTTTTATTAGCATATACAATGTTATCTCGACAGTCTGTCTAACTAGGTTGTTAATTGATGATTTTAAACGTCAGCTTTTCAATCGATTGTTATTCGCAGTAATTTAGGCATTTGTAGCCCTATTCAGTTCTACATTTGTTAATTTTAATATTTAAATCGTTAATTTGTTTGTTGCAAAATAATGTAAGATTTTTTTTTTTTTTTTTTTTTTTTTTTTTAAAATAATACCACCACTCACGCCGGGCAATGCCCTTTTCAAACGGAGGAAATTAAAAAAATTAATAATAAAAAAAAAAAAATTACATAAAGAAAAACATTAAAATAAATGAAAGTAACCCACCACTGTTCCCTCTGCCTAACGCAATTCATCAGGTGGGCGCAGCAGGAGATTGAAATATCAGCGGGGAAATAAAAGAAGGCAACGGAGCTCCACAAAACATGTGGCCTGGAAAGAAGCGAGGTACCACAACGAGTGATTCCTTGAGTCTCCAAATATTCACCGCAATTATTCATGAGAGAACAAAGGCCCTCTTGTAATTACGAGGAGACGCAGTGGTGGAGGAATGCGAAGAGGTCAATTCACTCGAGCACCTGCGTTCGTAATATCTTATAGAAAAGAGATAGTGGCGCCGAGCGTCACGACGCAGAGAAAGAGGGTCAAGGGAGTCAGAAAGTATGGGACATTTATAAGCCTCTTAGCCTTAGCTTCACTCTATCCAAAAGGAGGGTGGAACCGGAACCACCCCAAATGTGGGAACAGTATTCCATACAGGGGCGAATTAAGACCTTAATAACTGGAGCATCTGAGCAGAAGAAAAAATTCACGCAATCTGACAGAATTCCAGGCTTTTTTTGAGCCATTTTAGCAACCGATGTGATGTGAGGTCTCAAAGACAATTCACTATTTATGTTCAGTCCAGAATGTTTATGTTGTTTACGGGTAAGACATTAGAGCCGTCAAAGGGAATAGGAAAGTTGGGAGGTATTTTAGAGAGGGAGATATGAAGAAGTTGAGTTTTCAAAGAGTTGAACTTCACAAGATTACGGTTACCCCACTGAGAAATTCCGACCAAATCGGGCAAGAATTTATAATAAAATAATATAATATAATAATAATAATAATAATATAAATATAATAATAATAATAATAATAAATAGATATTTTAATAATAATCAATAATAATAATAATAAATATAATAAATAATAATAATAATAATAATAATAAATAATAATAATAATTAATAATAATAATCTAATAATAAATAATACATATAGTGCAGACGACAGTGTTCCTTAAAATGTATTTTTGAGGT
>JABUQX010014630.1:5000-14329 GCA_015478945.1 Trachelipus rathkii
ACCCCCTCTCACTTGCTTCTATGCTCTCAGGTTGGTAACAAACACTACCACTTCTGTTACTACAACTACAAGTCTTTTGACAACTCCCTCTCGGCTCACATGCGTCATAGACCAAAAGGAAGCTTTTCCCGTCCCGAACGTGAACATGATCTATCGATCTATTGATTTATTGATTCAAGTCATATTTTGAGTATCATTTTGGCTAAACATAACATAAAAATAAGTTCTTTATATACTAACCAACGAATATATGCTAACGTAACAAGTTTTAACATCAATAAAGCTAACAAATCATAACCTGAACTAAGAATATAATGTACAACGACAAACCTAACATACCTTACGCTCGAATAAACAGATAACATTATCAAAGTTCCATACTTAACAACAGTAAAGTAACTAGCATTGCATACAGAACGTAACCTGTTCACACTTTTTCCAAACGCATCTGTAACATATCATTGGTATTTTTACCTTAACATAGTAATATTTAACAAACATTTATCAATAACCTTACCTAAATTTATCATACAACAAGAAAATATGCTAAGGTGTCAAAGTTTTCACATCAATACAGCTAACATACCTCACGTATGAATAATCTGCTAGCATTTACAAAGTTCCCTACTTATCAAACAAAGGTAAGGTAGCTAACAGGACATACAAAACTGAATTTATCCCCACTTTTCCAACATATATGAAACAGCTAAAGCAGTATTTTCTAACAAAATCCCTTAATAAAGTTACAAATCTGTCAAAGATATCAGCATCTTGAACTATGAATGACACTACCTTCAAGAAAGTGTCACTCATATCAAATAGAACATCATTTTGAACTAATCTTAAACGTAGACCATGAACAAAAATCCGGCAAGCTTAACATTACCAGCAAAAACATTACCTCATGCCCACGTTCTAACAATATCATTGCTAGTTTTAATAGCAGTAATATCTTACGAAACTTATCATTTCTCTATCAAATCAGTTTTTAATTTCAGCATTGTCATAGCTAATATTTAACAAAGCGTAACAGAAATTAAACATAGCCCAACAAACACCTACAATGGGCGAAAACCTACAATGATACTAACCATTTGAACTACGAATAGACATTAACTATTCGGAACCTATGAATAAGTTCCTCAACCTATCCCTCATTAAACAGCAAAAACTCAACCTATACCTGCTTTTCAATCATATCAGCAGCTAAAGCAGTATTACCTAACAAAATTCCTTAACAAAAGTGTCCAAACTATTAAAGATACCAGCATCTTGAACTATTAATGAATTGAATATACATTATGCAAAAGTGTCTTCCATATCAAATATAACATCATTTTTGAACTATGAAATAAACGTTGACATTAACAAAATTCTCTGTCAAACATCTAAAATAACCTATCGAATCTTGACAGAATCAACGAATAGAACGCTAACATAATATTCCTGAACTAAGAACATATAGTACATAACATACCTGACATAACATTAAGCGCGAAATTAACTGTCGACTTAACAAAGTATAACAATCTCAAGCTTTACTATAGACAACCCAGGTAGGTTTGGCACCAACGCATCATACAGAGGTGATTTGGCACCAATGTAAGCTTTCAATTATTATAATTTTTAATTATTATTATTATTTATTATTATTATTATTATTATTATATTATTAATTATTATTATATTTATTATATATATATTATATATATATATATATATATATATTTATATATATATATATATATATATATATATATATATATATATATATATATATATATATATATATTTATATATTATATATATATATATATATATATTTATATATATATAATATTATCTATATATATATATATATCTTATATATATATAATATATATATATATATATATATATATATATATATATATATATATATATTATATATATATATATATATATATAGTATATATTATGTATATATCATATATATATATATATATATATAATATAAATATATATTATATATATATATAATATTATACTATATATATATATATAATTATCTATATATATATATATATATATATATATATTCCAATGTTTAATAAACAATGAAATTATTTTTACAAAATGTGTGGTCAGTTATAATTTGAAGCAGTAAAGCAATAAAGCAGTACAACGTAGCCGGGTGAGAGGGGGCTTAATGGGACTGCTTCTGCTACCACCTTATTGACCTGCAGTCTTAGGGTCACTAAAAAACATGTTTTTATTAAAAAATTTAATAATGAAATTGATTTTCTATAAATAAAATTAAAATGTTTCAGTTTAAAATTAAATGCTGGTATTATAGTGTAGAAAACGGGTTTTTATGAAAGGAAAATAAATTAAAAAATGGAGTAATCACTTTTTTAAAAGTTTATAATAACGTCACCACTAGAAATATTTATGATTTACGAGGCAATATTGCGCCTGCCGTCGCACGCGTCTGTTTCGCGCCGGGTCGCGCCTGCGGGCGTGGGCGCGTTCGTGGGCGCGCGCTCATGCGTGGGGCGTTCGTGGAACCCATTAGAGAGTTCAAACCATCCTATAAAAACTCACCAGACATCCTTGTACAGGGTATGCTATAACATACATTAGACAAGCCGAATGCAAGTTTTGATTAAAACCCCACAGTACTCAATCTCGTCTCCATCATTTCAATTTAATTCCGTGAAGGAGTCGGTCCGACTCCTAGTCTTTCATCAGCTATGTACTATGTAATTTATTTCGTCTTTTTTCCTAGGGTCCCTATTCCTCCTAGGGGTTCACAGACACCTTATAGAGTTCTGAAACTATGTTTTTCATGTTCTATGCCATTATAAACATATATATTGATACCTATATTGTTTTATTAAGCGTATCTTTAACTAGGTACCGCACCGGCACCGGCACCAG
Source organism: Trachelipus rathkii (assembly GCA_015478945.1). Taxonomy (NCBI): domain Eukaryota; kingdom Metazoa; phylum Arthropoda; class Malacostraca; order Isopoda; family Trachelipodidae; genus Trachelipus; species Trachelipus rathkii. The sequence continues at coordinate 7,920 of JABUQX010014630.1, forward strand.
CACCGGGATCTGGCACTGGCTCCGACAATGGCTCCTTTGCACCTACACATGATTCCTCTTTTTATTCCTTCTTCTTAATCCATCTTCCCCGGCTACGCACTCAGTGCTTTTCTTATGACTCCTGCTCCAGCACCAGCCCGGCCTCCGTCTCCGGTAGCGGTGCATACAATGACTCATTTGCTCGGTCATATGAAACTTTTTCTTATTCCTTCTTCTTATTCCGTCCTCCATCTTTCACTGACATGCATTCTGGGCGTTTCGGTTGGGAACCCCTTCAGGCGGGTAGTCCGGCACCTTTGAGGGTTCTGAAACCCTCAAAATCAGAATCTATGTCGTTGAAAATTTATACATTAACACCGATATTATGGTGTTAAAGTACATGTTTACTAACTCGGCACCGCACCGCACCGCACCGCAACCGCTCACTTGATCCGGTACTTAGCTTAAGCTCGGTACTCTAATTCATTCAGCCTCTTCTATATACTCACCAATTCTTATCTATCTAAGAGCATTTCCAAGTTTTGAGGCTCAGCCCCATCACATATTGGGCGTACCGAAGCGAAAACTCAGGACAAGGTAGGAGACACCACCAGAAGTCAGGGTAGCAGGTTTGAGAACGATACAATAACCGTAACCTTACTAAAAAGGCGGGAAAGTAAAAAGGGGTGGTTCTTAAAAGGATTTCGAACCCCAAAAGGGAATCCCACCCTCAAATTTTGGGATCATAGATCCCAAAATCGGACTTAGCGGGAAAAAATATGTGATATGGTAAGATGAAAGTCGCTATCGCTTTCCTATAACAAGCACCGCAGCACCGTGGCTCCTGCTCCAATTTAGGTAAGTGATATCCTTGTTATTACTGATGTTATAGAGTAAGTCATGCCCGTCAGTGAATGAGATAGCCTAGCTCCCAGTAACCTTCGACAAAAGGGTAGAAACGACAGATGCTCGTCTCATGGGCAACAGTTTTCTCTCGGAATTCGGATGAGTGACAACACATTTTTATGACATTATGTCATCTGTTCGTTTACTTGAGCAAATATATTTACTCGAATATTACTTGCATGATATAACTAAATGAAAATTGTCATCAAATAAGGAAGTGTTAAGTGTATTATTTTGGCAACTTCGTGTGGTGAAGTTAACTTAACGTGAAAGTGCCAGACTAGCTTCGCAGGAATTAATGTTTTTTTTTTTTTTTGTGGAAAAAGCACAAATTCCAGTACAGGAGATGAGAAACTGCATCCAAAAATTAGAAGCTTTGCACAAAGAATGGAAACAAATACTAAAAAAGAAAAAAAGAAAAACACTGGTAGATAATCTGAAGCTTGTATGAAAAAGAAAGCAGATCTTGAAAAGAAACCTGAGGATCTGCTTTTGACATGATTGCTACTGAAGAGGATAAGCAGTTTTTCATTAATCAAACGTTTAGAGTGCCGGCGGGGATCCATGAACTTGAAAGAGAAAGAAGAGCTGCGGAACAAGAGGAGAGAGAGCTTTAAATGAAAGACCGAAAAGATCGTAAACATGAGCTATTACGTACATGGGCGTAGGCAGGATTTCACTTAGAGGGGGGGCAAGGTTGAGTGATATATATACTTTATATATTTGATATAATATATTATATATACTATATATATATATATATATATAGTATATATATATAAATATATATATATTATATATATCATATATTATATATTTGTTGTATGTGAATGGACCTTCTCCGTTTCATGGTGCAGATAAATATGCTTCTGTTTTAATTTATTTTTCAGATATTACTAGTATAGTACACTAGCAATTAATTAAGACGCAAACGAGAAAGATACGAAAGTATGAAAGTATTAAAAATTAATTGACAGAGTAAGCCAAAACGCTGAATTTGCATGAGAAAAAAAAATCGGCTTTTAGTGCTGCCGAGTGAAAGAATTCAAGGTAGGGTAATCAATAATGTTTTTGGTTAAAATACGTTCCGTATTGGGTTTTGTTTTCATATATAGATTTTGTGTATACCTAACAAAACATATCATAACCTGAACTTGAGGCAGTAGAACGCAACCTATCCTATATTGATTGACGATGCATTAAAACGCAACCTGACCTATATTAATCTACGATGCAGTAAATTTCCACCTAACCTATATAAATCAACTTTGGTGCAACATTATCATTTTTAAGGGGATGATTTTTGCCCTTCAAAAGATATCCCAAACGTCAATTTGTCTCGGGAGCTGCCAAACGTAAGATTCTTTGAAAAGTACGATATTTTTAAATATTTGCCTTTTTGTTATTTAAAATTTTTTATCCTGCTCATCAACACTCAAATTTATTGTTAGTATCATATAATAACAATATATGAAACCAAAAAAAAGTTCATATTTATTTGCAACATAAAAGGGATAAGAACCTGTATGTGCGCACGCAATATTTGACTTAGGGGCTGGCAAAGGTTGAGTGATTTTAGCCCTTGCTCACACCGATCACTAGACGGTGTGGGTTGGTTAAACTCCAGATTTTTCCTTTTCAAAGGCTAAAAAAAATATCATATAATAAAAAAAGGTTATTTCGGTTATAAAATAAATAAAATAACAAGTATACAGCAGTTGTAATTAAAAAAATTTGTGTAACGAGATAAGTAAAAAAAAATTCCTATTTGAGAAACATAAAGTAGGAAAATTTAATCTAAACTAACATTAGAAGCCTTGGATTTTCAGCGTATTTCTCGATTACATTTGTTTCCAATTCGTTCATTTTTTCACTTGGTAATTTTCTATGAATATAAAAGTCCATTAAGCCTGTCTTCGTTCATTGTGTTTCTTAGCCAAGTCTTTGCCAATTAATAAACAGGTTTTGATATAAGGAAAAAAGGGCTCGGCTTCTTTTATGACTTCAGTAAGTTCCAAGTCTTTCAACTTTTGTTTATCCATATTTTTATAAAGCCACAAGGTATACCATAAGTCAGTTTCGGTATGAATTTTGCTGATATCAAGATCCTAAAACTATGAAAAGCATTTTACTTTCTCACGCAAACTGCCTACGGTAGCACCTAACATAAGGAACGGATGCAAATGAAAATGATGAAATGCTGACACGTTGTTTTCTGAAAATCTAGTATCTAAAGAGGATGGAAGTGAGTCAGGATCAGGCACAAGTACAGAACCCTTCCAATATTCAGCAGCGGTTTTAGCAGGATGATTTGCTTTATGTTGTTTGGATTGTACTTTACTATGTGGTCAAATTCTACTAAGAACTCAGCAGTAATAACATTGGCAGATAAGAGCAGATCAGCAATTATTTTTATCGCAGTATTGCAGTGGTCTTCGACAACTTTCAAAATTCTTTGGACATGATCAGAGCATGCATAAGGTCAATATTGTTTTTTGTTTGAAATAATGTTAGCCACTGGTTCAAGTAAAGCAAAAAATTTGGCTATTAGGAAGAGGATAATAATGAAAGGGGTCCCTTATTGCCAAGACGTAAAAATTAAAAAGCTGTTTTTCTGTGTTTGAATGTTGTTATCCTGTTGCCAATGTCTATCCTTGATTGGGCGATACACGAGTTTTTTTATAATATGTGCTACGGACTCGTTTTTTCGTACGAACTGGTTTTCACAAAGTTTGGCAATTGGGAATGTATTTTCTTCTTAGGGTGGACTACCTCTGAAAAAGTTTATTATGTCCTTTATTGCGGCACATAGTAATTGTCGAGTAAGAATATTCCGGGAATCATGTTATGGACATACATATAGGTGACTACCGCGGGCATAGTATATAGGATAAGCCAGTGCACGGTTATCGTCAGGGAATATTTGTAAATCTTTTTTAATTTTTTTATCGAAGCAGTTTCTCTTGAACTCCATGTCTTACTGCCATTGCTGGCAGCCATCTACCCCTGACCAAGCGCTAGACCGGATTCAAGAGATCGCGTCAGATGACGCTATTGTGCTAAAGCGATCTGTGTGCACCCTGCGTAGGTCACATAAAGCCACAGATCCACTCTTCAAAACTTCAAACCCAAGAAATTCTTCTCGAACTGAACAGTCATTTTTTAAGATCGAAAAACCTTAAACTATAGATAATTAGATTTGTTTTTTCGTGACAAATCGAAGTTTCATCGGCGCGAAGTATGTCACGTAAACCAGTTATTGTGCTCCTAGATTGTATAGTGGGGAAGTGGTTTTCAAACTGGAAGTGGCGTCTCGAAATACCAGGGGGTGCGTGACAAGGGTGAGAAAAACCTTAAATTTTATTTTTTAATTTTATATATATTATAATATTATATATATATATATTAATATATATTATATATAATAGTATATATATATATATATATAATATGTATATAATATATACCCTGTCACATTGAATATTATTTTTATGGATATTTATATATATATTATATAATATTTTGAAGCTCTTATTCAGAAAAAGACCTTCTTTATATAGTTTAAATATAAATTTTAGCGCCTATTATCGATCTCCTGTTGATATTATAAGAAGAACTCTTATCAATTTACACACTGGTTCAACCTTAAAGAACATATTTGGCATTACGGAAGAGGTAAATATGAAAGGGGTCTTCACATTGCCCAAACAGTAAAATTAAAAAGCTGTTTTTCTGTGTTTGAATGTTTGTATCCTTTGGCAATTTTTCTAACCCTTCAACGATTTTTATAATAATATTTTGCAGGACTTTTTAGTCCAACTGGTTTCACAAAGTTTAGGCATTGGGAATGTATTTTCTTTCCCTTTTACAGGGGTGAATCTCTGAAAAAGTTGTATTTCGGATTTAATTGCGGCCAATGTTTTCGATTTCCGGATAACATGTTTAGGCACATTAAATCAAATTAAGCCGATGGTTACACAGTATAAAATGATATTTTTTAATTTTTTTCCAAGCATTTCTCTGAACTCCATGTTCTTTACGCTGCTGTGCTGCGCAGCCATTTATACCCCTGACCAAGCGCATAGACTCGGATTCAAACTACTTTTTCTAAAAACAAATCAATCGTTTTACCATCCAACTCTTCAAAAACTTCAAACCCCGAAATTTCTTCTCGAACAGTCGCTTTTTCAAGATCGAAACCTAAACTATAGATAATTACTCTATTGTTTTTTCCTACGTGACTAAGTCTCGCAATTTTCCATCGGCCAAATAGGAGGTTCGCTAACCTATTTCCATTCCGGCGACAATCTATCGGGCAAAGTGGTTTCAAACTGGAGTGCGTCTCGAAATACCAGGGGGTGCGTGACAAGGGTGAAGAAAACCTTAAATTTTATTTTTTATTTTATATATATATATATTATATTTATAGTTTTATTATATATATTATATCCTATTTCAGATAGAAATGAATAGTCAAGTTAATTATTATACAGTTATATATATATATATATATATATATATATGTATTAAGTATAGTACTATATAATGTATAGTATGATATATATGAGGTATATATACAGGGTTATATATATAATATTTTAAACTTATATTGATTATTAAGTTTATTAAATATTTATATAAATTAGGCCCTTATACTGGTTCTTTATATAATAAAATATAGTTACATTTTATTACTAAATAAACACTTTAAACATTTTTATTTATTTCAAATTTTCAATTTTTAGTAGTAGTTTATTTAGTAGACGCAAGCCTCTTCAGGTGATGGATCTATTGAGAGCAAGAACAGAAGAATCAACAAATTAGTGACTAAGAATTTTGGAGTTGGTTGGTTACTGTTAATTTTTTTGTAGAAATACGTGTCTTTCATTAAATGGGTTTTTTCACTCTGTCCTTTACTTCTCAAGTAATCCAGCTTATTTGGTTGATGTGAAATAATGCCAATTAAAATTTTCCAACACTTCAAGATATTAGTTTAGAAATGCAGTTGAATCATTCTGTTTAGAAATTGATATATTAAGAGGAGGGTGGAACCCGATCATCAGTTTAATGAAAGAACGTATTTTAACACTCCATAATAGTTTTAAAGTTGGCAGCCTATACTGTTGTGGTTAGGACGTTAATGAATTATGTTCTTGCTCTGATGATTCTTTCCTAGTTTATTTCTGTAGGATTTAATCTTATTCTACATTTACTTAGATACATGCCACATATGTCCTCTCTAAATACTTTCAAATAAAATAAAACGTCTGAAATTTGTAAGAAAATGTTTTAGTTTTTATTTTAGTGAATTAATTGTAAAAGTGATAAGATTTTTTTTTTATAAAGTACGAATTTTATGTATTTTTTGTGATATAGGTTATATATATATAAGGTGTGTGTAATATTATAATATATATAATATATTTATATATATGGTATAGGTATATGGGGTATATATTATATCTATATATAGTATTATAATCTTTAGTATATATAGTATATATATATAATTCTATATATATATA
>JABUQX010014631.1:0-22500 GCA_015478945.1 Trachelipus rathkii
ACTTACTTTATAAATGGTAGTTTTCATAGTTTCGACATTTAAAGCTCCATTAACCTTGCAGAGAAACCTAACGTGGGACATTTATATTATATGCCACCCCGGTTGTGGAATTAATATCCCACCAATACCATTAATCCACAATGTCCCCCGAAAATACCGCTAGGTTTCTCTGCACAAAATTGCAATAATGGAGCACACTAAAACAATCTAAATTACTTAATGAAATAAAGCTATTCAATACTGCCAGTAAATCTGCCTACTGCACAAAGGCTGGATACCACTTTAGTACTTGTATAGCACCGAATAGTTTTCATACGCTTGACAAACCCAAGGACCCATTTAACTTAACAACAATGAAAACCTATGAACGAGCCCATTTTTTTAATGGAATAAGTAAACGAAAGAATGCCTACATGCACTTGTAGGAGCAATTGATCCCGGTTTCACCACCTCATATACTAATATTGTAATAGATAATCGTACACGCATTTTTGTGGAGACTTTGTAGGAAGCTGCAAAGACACTTGCTTATGAAGCTTCCGCCACTCGATCGTAAATTCAATCGTTATCGGGACTAGATCGGAACCATCTCCACACAACCGGACCGCCTAACACGCCATGCAAACGCCACAAGGATATTAACACAAGCTGCCCCATAAATTCCACGCCGCCCCCCCCGCCCCCCTGCCGCTCCTCCCCCCCCCCTCCTGGCCCTCCTCCCCCCCTCCCCTCCCCCCCCGCCCCCCCCCCCCCCCCCCTCTCCCCCATGACGGACGGTCATTTAGTATTGTAAGACCTTGCAAGCTTCCACTATCATTTTCTTTTTGTTGGGAGGGGTAAAATAAAAAAAAATAAATTTGTATATTAATTTGATAAGGTTACCCCTTAATAATCTAATAAAGAAAACGGATAACTTTGTGATAGAAAACTTATTTAATAGTTATTGCCTAACTATAAATTTTATAATTTTTTATCTGTTTCAAATCTGTTAAAGGTAAATTATCAGCTAGCAAAAATTAATAAAATGAATAAATGACTAAATAAAAACCAAACGGAACAATCAAATTTAATCACAAGCATTATCACATTATTATTATTATTATTTATTATTATTATATTATTAATATTATTATTGATTATTATTATTCATTATTATTATTATCTATCTATCTATTAATTATTATTATTCGATGTCTTCATTATTATCTATTCTTCAAATAGATTCGCGTGTTATTACATAAAACATGAAATTCAATGATCATCCTCATTTTTCCATAACAATATTTCCAAATACATTTCTTTTAATAATATAAAAACACGTAATATATACTATGCCATATAGCTAATATATCAATCTACTACCTATATATATATCATATACTATATATCTATATACCTACCTATACTATATATCACCCCTACTATTACTACTAGGCTAGTACTTATCGTCAGCATCCAAGTACTATAGTATATATATACACTATTCTATATATAAATTATACCTATTATAACTATAAATTCTGACATATTAAGTCAGTTAAATATTTAAGATGATCATATAGATATTAATATACTGCACAGCCCTCCCTATAAATATATATATAGTATACATTATACCCCACTACCCAATAGTAACTATACTAGCTACCGTATCCCTAGTATACTATAGTATCCTCAGCCCTATATATATATATATCATAGCTCACTATCTACATATAATAGTACTATATACCGACTATATATATATATATATAATAATTATTTAATTCAAAAATTATTACATTGGATTATAGGACAATAATTTTACAATTAAACACCTTCTCAATATACTATACTTATACTACCTACCTATATATATATTATATATATACTAGTATACTAGTATACTACATAAAGAACATTTTGTTTAACTATCTACTAACTCATAGGATAGCCCCTATCATACTATATACGCTATATATACTATTATAGGTATACTCCCTACCTACATTACTACTATACTTGCATTGAATAATTGCATCAATGAGAAATCACCTCGACATCAGGCTTGTAAAACGCAGCTCAGAACAAAAACGTTTTATTTCTTGCTTAGTAAGGACTGAACTGGAATTACAAATATAAAAATTATATAAAACTATAAATATACTATGGTTCAATAGAATACTAATGCCTACCAAGAATAAAACATAATAATTATACATTGTTGCATTGAAAATGTTATTCGCTGTTCATTAAAGATGTAATTCATGAAAGTCTTTGGACCTAGATAAAGCAAATATTGATTTTTGGACTTTTTATTATTTTTGTCGCTTATTAGCTTTTGGTCTTGAAAACAACCTCATAGATGTACGTTATTTATATTAATACGCCCACATTCACACCAACTATTTAATATCTATAAACATAACTATTACCTTCTAATTTCTGTGATGATGTATTGGATTTCAGAATTGGCTGAGCTTAGGGTGGGTGGTTTAGATATTACTCAAATTGTAGGGAGCTGCTGTTTATTATACAAGGTTGCTGTGAAGATTGCTCTAATAGCTGAAAACTCCTTTTTTTTGTTCTCTGCGACTGAACCCTTTTAGCCTTTTATAGAGTTCTTAAGTTAGTTTCCTCAGGTCCTTCTATTAGCTTCATTATTAATGTACAAGGTGATCTTTTTGGCCTTTCTAGGATTCAGCTTGAAGTATTCAGTCAAATTTGCCTATCACAATGTCCACTCAAGTAGGTGTCTTCTGCTCTTTGTGAACATTACATCCACCAGCCTCTTGCATGAAATTAGATGAATAAGTTGTTCTTCAATTTCTTGCCCACTGATGATTCGATTTTGCAATTCTGTACATTTTGGCTTCTTATTTTTCTCAATTTACATTCGTGGCAAAAAGTCATCAATTTTTGTTTGCCTTCAGTGAGCTTGTTTGAGTTTTCTGCCAAATTAGCTTCGTATTTTGCGCTTGCAGCATATCTCCTAAATTTATTAATTTTTTCTTAATGATTTGCAGCTTTCTTCTAGCCTTTATTACTACTTTTGCCAAAGTCCTTTTTTGCTCCCACCGTATTGGTATTTCTCCTTTGTCATCACTTTTCTGTGTTGACATCAATTTTTGCTTATTCTAGCCTTTTCTAATATTCTGGTCATGTATTTTGTAACCATAGTTGTATGCTCACCATAGTCACCACCCCATTAGTAATCGAATCCTGTTCCTCGTAGTATCCCTTATATTAATTGTTTTGTTCCTTTTTCTTTATATTTTTAACATGGAAAATATAACATATGTCGCCCTTTTTCGCTAAGAATATTAGCGGGGGAGGTTACCTTGTTATTTCTTAGTTTCCTTAGAGTTTATAATTCTGTTATCTTCTTGTTATAATCCTGCACTTTCCCTCACTCCCAGCAAGATTAATTTTGTTATTGTCTTTTCAAAATTGTTGTTTTTAAAGTATTCTTGTCTTTTATTTATTTTCACATGCTACTATCTCTCACTCTGTTTGAGTCATCTTTGTAAACTTTTACTATTTTTCCTAATGCCAATCAAATTTCTTGTTGAAAGTCCTCTATTAAAAGAACGCAAATGCTCCTTCTTTGTGTGTATGTCTTTTTCTGCTAACCCATTTGACTTCTTTTTTGTCAATAAAGGAACATAATTTCTTTGATCGGTATCTTTTCGCAAATCCTCCACCCTTCAGCAAGATACTGAAACTTGTTTCCATCTTTATCATAATGTATACAATCTCTTTCTTGAAATTAGAACCTGCTGGAAATCTGCTTTATATTGCCTTCTAAGAGGGTTTAGTGAGATGAGTTTGGTCAAAGCGTTCTCAGTTTCTAAATCATTGAAAGATTCTGTTATTGGTCTGTTTATTTTATAATGAATTCTATCTCACATAACAAAGTGTTCAAGTTATCTCATCTGTCAACCTTATTGGCTGTTCTATAAGTGAAGCTTGTAATATTATTTCTTACAGTTCTAATGTGTCTTTCAAAATGACCTGCCTTTAATAGAGCACTGAGAGGGGTTGGAATATCCACTGTATTTTCTTTTGCTCAAAAAATTTATTTACTTGCGTACTATTACTGCCAATTCTTTTTTAACTTGTTTTGGCTCTCAATTCTCTGTTTAGCTTTCAAGCAAAGTATCAATCCATTATCATGAATCGGATTGCAATTTCACATTGCCTCTGCGGCTTATAAATCTTCATTATACTGTGATAACAAAGCAGTCAGTATCTAATGAAATATAGCATGTTTATAATGTAATCTGCCTCGCTATTAAACATGAGAATTAACTCCATATCTTTTTTCTCCTTACGCTTCCCTCTCCCCTTCACTACCACGAAAAGGGCCAAAGGATCTATACCAATACTTGTACAATGGTGGTACATCAGCATTTTTAATTCTATCTTTGGGCAATATCTCCCATCAACTGGACTGAGTTGGCCGTTGTATGGCAGCTTCTGCATAATCATATCGCATATACTTTAAAATCTTCTAATACTTTACTTGCCTCCAATATAATACGTACTTCCATCGTCTCTTAATCCCCTAGCATTTAAAACTGTTTGTTTTCCTAAATGTCCATTCATTCTATGGAATTGTCTCATTTTAGCATTGTAACATGACTATTTGGCAAGATAATTAGATGTTTAAAATCAACAGGATATCATCCAATTCATTTTTTTATTCCTCCCAGCCTCCTAACTGCTCGATAATATCCAGTATCAGTCTATAACTGGTAGGATTTTGCCAAAATGTCGCTTTTTTTGGCAAGCGGCTTCTTTCTTTTTATTTGTATTGTATCTCATGAATATTTCCTTTCCAGAAAACTTTTTGTAAATAGCTTTTTCTGCATTTCTCAATTCTGTGATTGTCATTGCACATTTATTTGTATTATTTCTTATTGCATATTTTCTTTAAACTTTTTACAATTCCATGCTACTTTTGTTTTTAATTTCATCCAATTTGAGACAGAATTATGAGCTTGTCTGTTGAACTTTCTTGTAGTTGTATGGCCATTACTGGTTTACTTTTTATAATTTCATCATTTTCATCATCTAATTTATTTTCTTTATTTTGCTCAGGCCAGCATTGAGCTTTGTCTTTGTACAAAAATTCTGGACCAGTGCTCCATAGTTTATTGTTCAAAAACTCATTAACAGATATCCCTTTACTTGCTATATCTGCAATATTTAGCTCGCCTGGTACATAATTCCATTGGCTTATATCTGTTTGTGATCTAATATAATTAACTCTATTATGTACAAATTTTTTGAATCTTTTTGATTCATTTTTAAGATATATTGTAATACAATTTCACTATCTATCCAAAAATACTCTTGGCTTATGTTCATATCTAATTCATCTTTTAAAATTTGGTGTATGTTAACTGCTAATTTGGCTGCACTCAATTCTATTCTTGGTATAAGTTAACATCAATTTTTTATTTAATGGTATCAATCTTGTTTTAGATAAACACCAATGAGACAATATATTCATTATTCTCTCCAATGACTTATACATATGCTACTCCGCATGCATATGCAATTTGTGACTCATCTGAAAAATAAATGTAATTCTACCCTTTGTTATACTTCTAATACTAATTGGATGTATGGCTGTAGGAACTTGAATCATCTAGCTATTTAACACATTACGTGCGCATATTTGATGTAACTTTTTTGCTTATACTCTAATGGATATTTCACTCATCCTCCATTAAACTTTTCCTATCGCATAAATTTGAAATACGTCTTTTTCGCTATTTTTCTAGTAGTACTGGACTAATAAAACCCTAGTGGATCATCATAGCCTAGAAAAAAATGCAACGAGTATACTTCTTTTGTTCATCTCTTTATCTCTGTATATCACCTCTAAGCTTTCATTAAATTATTCTGGGTCCCACTTAAGCTAATACTTTTTGTAAAGGTAATTTATCTAAACACTACCATTTGTTTCTTCGTAGATGCTTGTGCTCCATATTTTGTTTACTCTACATTTTCTACAAAAATTTCCTGAATTACTAGCTACTTGATGCAGATTAAAACCCAATATTTTTTTTAAATTTCTTTACTTCTTTAAAACTGCTATAGCTCATTTTCTCTGATTTCAACAGCCTTTAAACAATATCAGTATCAACATAGAAATTTGCTAAGTATGGGTATCCTTGTGGCTAAATACCTGAAATTTTCTGCTCAATTACATTTGTAGTTTGTTTCAAAACATAATTTGCAATTGAAGGTGAGCTCACAGTTCCAAATATATGAACTTTAACCCTGTAAATTTCTTCGTGGAGTTTTATCTAATACTATTTACGGGAACCACTAAGAAGCGCTGATGATCTTATCCTTAGTCAATACCGTATATTCTGATAAAACATCTTTCTCTAATATCTGCTGATGAACAAGCAAATATTTCTCCTTGTCTGAACCTTAAAAGGATGCTTTGTAGGTTAGAAATATAGTCTGGCCCTGTGAGTAGACTAATATTTAAAGAGGCACCATTATATGGCTAAGGAAGTATTTGAAAACTACTATCAACGACCTTCATTTTTTGTTTCTGAGGTGAAGCGACAATATGATGTTTTAGATAAAACCTTTCAGTATTAGAAGTTTTTATCCTACTTTTTCCGCAAAATCAAGTTTTAGCGTTTATTCTATATTCTTTTTGTATTTTGCAAAAAACTCTATCTGTTAAAAAATTATTTTTTTAATGAGAATAGTCTAACTAAAGCCTGACTCTTGTTGTTAGGAAATTATGAATTTTCACTTTTAAATCGTAAACCTACCTGAAACTTACCGGTGATTGTTCTTTTCAAAGTATTTTCAACCCTTTCTTTCCATTTTGCATCTTCTCCACTTTCACATATTCGGTCCGAATACTTTTCAGAAAGTTCTATTAACCAATAATTTTCAAGCATATGACATGTGGCATCTAAAGTTTATAAATGTTGTAATTCCTTCTAGCGTAATACTTTGTATGGTCCAACTCAAGATATTTTTAACTGCAAAGGGATAATGATAGGGTCCATCTACAATTTCAAGAGGTTCTAGCAACTCACTTTTATTCATGCCAGTTAAAAAATTTATTTTGGCATCAATAAATTTAAACGGTACATGTTGCAAATAATCCAATCCATGTATATCTTTGTGACATAGAGACTCATCTTTTGTGAGTGGCTAGTGTTTTTAACAATAAATGGTACTAATATTTTCTACTTTGCTCGTTGCAATATCATAAATTTCCAATTTATTCAAGATATATGTAGCTATCTTCTTTTGCCCAAACATTATGGTGATATTGAATATTGATGCCTTCTTGAGATTCCATATATTTCATACTTCTTTCTGAAGCCAAGTTAAGATCGACGAAACAAGCTGAAAGGAATAAGTATCAATCCCCACATATATTTCTATCACTTTATATTCCCTTTTAATTTAGGTTTTAATAGGACTGCAGGATAATTTTTATTTATTACTTTGTTTAAAAGTTTTGTTGCTTCATTACTTGCCTGATTCTTTTGACTCTAACTTTCTAATCTTTATTTCTTAAAGATCACAGTGAGTGCTGCTGGTGAGATATTTGAGCATCTTGCTCTTTCTTTGCTAAATTGGCCCTATCTTTTTCTCTATGCAGGATTTTTAAATGTTGCTTATTACATTTCACATTTTTCTGGTCTTTTACAATTACTACTAATATGATTTGATCTGAGACACTTAAAGCAGTAATTTATTGTCTTTAACGTACTTTGTCTTTTTTATCGTGGTTTTCTTTTTCTAGATTTGGCATTTAAATATACTATGATTGTCCTTTGTGCAAAAAATTGCAAAACTGAGATTATTAGTTAATTTCCGATTATTACTTCAATATTTTATAAATACTGTTTGATAACCTTTTTTTATGTCACTTCATTATTTCTTTTGTATAAAGTGACTTACCCCTTTTACCTTGTAATTTTGTTTGTTTGGGTTTTGTACCAACGCCAAGTTCTCCGAACAGTGGTGTGTTCATGATTCTTGCTTCTTTTGTCAACAAACTTTGTAAAATGTACCTAATTTTACCAATTTATTTCTTCATTACATCCTTTTACTTTATATCTCCACTTATCACGTTGTTTGTAGGGAAGTTTTTACTATTCTATAAATAGCACCAGTAGAATTCAATTCATTCAATGGAGTAATATTTTCCATTGCATTATTAATAGCATCTAAAAACAAAGAAAACTCTGCCATAGCTTCACTATCTTCATTCTTGATTTCATTCCAATCTTCTAACTCTTTTTCGTTATGTATTTGCAATAACTTGTTCATATTTCCATACTGTTTCTCTAGTTTTTCTACTGCCCTTTTTACTCACTCCATTTATCTCATCTAAATCCCGCACTACACATTCTTACTATGTACTCCTGCTTTACTTCTGTATATCTTAATCTAAATTAGGGAAAGCTTATTCATGCCGTTTCATTCGCACGATTTTCCTTCCTATATTAGTTTTAAAAAACAGCATAAAACTTTAAATTTTAGTTGGAATCCTTTCAGAAAATATTCTGGCTCACATTATAGGAGAGGATTGTATCCTACATACTGGCACATTCTAACTTTTGTTTTAAATTTCTACTAAATTTTGACTCCTGATTGTCTATTATCACCGATAAAACATTAATAAATGAAGCTGACAAAATTTACATTTTTATTTCTCATTATAAAGAAATTTGATAATACTGCACCCAAATTGGATTTTTTCTAATTTTTTCTTCGATCTTTATTTAAACTTTGTTCCACCAATTTTAGTCTGACTTCTGTGATGGTACACCAAACTTTCTAGTTTCCCTTTTTTTGCCAAAGTATTTCGTTCATAGCTCTTGTAATCTTGTAGTTACCTTATTCTATCCTCCAAGTAACAAAGAGTTGCGGGCTATTGCACTTCTTTGAACTAGGCTACACAGCTTTACTCACTTACTTGATCACACATTATCCTGAGCGACTGCTCTTGTGGCAAATCCTTGGCTCATATACTTCCATATACTTTTGAACATATCCAACTTTTTAACCTCTATAATATAGTGGGCTTCTTGTTTTAATGGTACAGCCCTGCTGTATTTTATCTGCATCTACAGACTTCTGTTAATTACTATTCACTACAGAGAATCTTTTTAAGGATTCTAACCTTATTGCCATCATAAATGTTAAATATCATGCAGTTCTTAATTTCCGAGACATTAAATGACTAAGTCATTTTAAAGAAAGCACTCCGCAAATTTGCCTTTAATAATTGGTCAATCGTTATTAAAGGTAACCCGCTGCTAATTTCCTGAAGGAAACCTTAAAACCTCTTCACCCGCTTGTTTTTCTATTCATCTTGATTGTCGGATACACCCCTTTTATATTGTTGACGAATCGCCCCCACTCCCCGCTCATTCCTTTTTTTTATATTATTATTATTAAAAAACTAATAATAAAAAAAAATATTAAAACTAATATATTTATCAACTTCTGTGCATATATAAAGGAAGGATATGTTAGTTTTCTTCAACGACAAGTTATATATAAGATTACATTGGAATAAGATTTTGTATATATCTTGATATCATTAGGTGATTAGTTTAACCTGTATATATCTTCTATTTTAATTCTTATTATCTCATTATTTTTATGTTTTGTGCTCATGCTTATAAAATACTTATTGTCAATCGGATGACGATCATTCCTCACATCTGCGTGACAGCTTCTGTTCTTCATCCAAGCTTCTAATTAGAAAACTCTTATTGAATATTTGCATCAATGAGAAATCCCTGACATCAGGTTGTAAAACGCAGCCTCAGAGACCGCAATGTTTTTACATTTCTTGACTTAGTAGGTAATTGACTAGGTTTAAAATATAAAATTATAAACAAGACTATAAATATATATAAAGTACAAATACCAAAATAAAAAAACAATAAACATAATAATTATACACTATGATTAGCATTGAAAAATTGTATTATTAGATAATAAAGAAAATGTAAATTCATAAATTCCTGGTAATGTATAGATTAATAGAAATTTGATTTTTGACTTTTTATTTATGTTTCTTTGGCTTCCTCTGTATTGAGCTTTTGGTTGTGAAAAACGTCAGTAGATTGTGTTACTTATTTTATTAATACTGTACGGCGTACAATTCACAGCCAAGCTTGAGGCTATTAAATACTATTCAACATAACTATTATCCTTCTAATTATGATGTTTTTGGATATTAGAATGGCTTGAGCTTAGGGTGGGGTGGATTAGATATACAAATTGTGAGGTGCTGCATTTATTAATAAAGTTTGCAAAAAGATTCCTCTAATCTCTTCCCCTCCCCTTTTGTTTCTTCTGGATCAATCCTACCTCTGCTAGAGTTTCTTAGTTGTTCTCAGGTCTCTCTATAGCTTTCAAAATTCTTAATTACTAAGCCTAGATATTTTTTTTTGCTGTTGGAGGATTCAGCTTGAAGTCTTGAGTCAATTTGCTAGTAGATTGCCCACCTCCAATGTTTCTTCTTTGTGAAAATTCAAATAAGCTCTTGAATTGAATAGATGGCTACTCAAAGTGTTTCTTCATTTCTTCCTAATCAGTTGATTGAGCTTTCAGAATTCTGTAACTTTGCTTTACTTTTCACTTCCTTTTCCCTCTAAAGTCAGTTTTTGTTGCTTCAGGTAGCTTGTTTGAAGTCTCTGTCGAAGTATGCGTTGGGTGAGTTTGCTTGCAGTATCTCCTGCATTTGTATGATTTTTTCTTAATATTTGGCTTTCTTTAGCCTTTATTTCTATATTTGCAAGTCCTTGATTTTTACCAGCTTCAATATTCTGCATTTGTCACAATTCTTTTCTGTGTTGCAATCAATTTTTGCTTTTCTACCTTTCTAATATTTGGTCATTTTCCTCTCGTAATCCATAGTTGAGTGCCTCACCATTCCAGTACCTAATGATGTAAGGGTCAATGTAATGTTCGCTTATAGTATTTATTTATTTTTTTTCCATTTGTTGCTTATATTTTAATGGGAAATAATATGTATATAGTATAAATACTATATATATATACTACTTTATATATATATATAGTACTATATTATATATCGTATATTACTTATCTATAATTATATATGTACACCCGTATACCCCAGGTAACACTAAGCAACTATTATAATATATAGTAATATAGCCTACTATATATATTTACCTATATAAATATATATATAGGTACAAGATAAATACTATATATTATATATATATACTACTATATATATATTTCTATTATATAACTTATATATATATTTATATATATATATATATACTATATACTATATATATAGTACCAGTAATTACTATATTTCCTACTATACATGTAATAATAGTAATATATAGTATTAATACCTTACCGCTATTATTATATACCCTATTATCTATTATAGTGTATACTATAGTTAAAAATGATTAATGACCATTAAACACTACTCATTATCTTTTGCTACTCAAACACTTCATCCAGGTATCTATATCATCATAAGTCCCTGCTTCCTGATAACTAACCCGGGAGATTGTAGTCTATAGGTATATATATACTATTATATACCATG
This sequence comes from Trachelipus rathkii, assembly GCA_015478945.1. Taxonomy (NCBI): domain Eukaryota; kingdom Metazoa; phylum Arthropoda; class Malacostraca; order Isopoda; family Trachelipodidae; genus Trachelipus; species Trachelipus rathkii. Next base: position 11,594 of record JABUQX010014631.1, read on the forward strand.
AATATAGTATATATTAGTCTCCTCCCTGAAGATATTCTATATTATAGACTATATATATATATAATAATACTACCTTATATATATATATATAGGTACCCTATTTATTCCATATACTATATCTATTACAATCATTAACTACTATATATATATATAGTACTATACTTATATATCATACTATACCTCTAGCTCACCCTATATTACTAGATTATACTATATATTAGGTACGTATAGTAATAACCCTACTACCCTACCTCATATAGTATACTATAGTATGTATGATATATATGATACTATATATGACTATACTACTATATATAACTATACCTATATCATATTATATATAGTTAGTTCCTGTATATGATAAGTCTATATTAGTTATAATCTATAATATATATAATATATACCTATATATGTACTATATTCACTACGTATATTACCCAAACATGCAAGGAGCAACAATACTAATACTATCATATATAATACTACCCCCTATACATATAGTATGATGCTTGCTAGCTCCATAACTACCCCTACGTATAATTAATACTATCTACTCTCTATTAGCTTACCTTATAATATATATCTATATAGCTATATACTCATACATTCTATATCCTATATATCCTACTATATACCTAATAATATATATATTATAACCTACCTCCAGATGTGTTTTAAGACACTTAGACTGCTTACTATTACTATGTATAGTATATATTAGCCTACTATATATAGTATATAAGTATATAGAGAATACCTTGCGTCCTTTCTTTATATGTACCCCTACTATATATATACTTACTAAACCCCCGTAATATATATATATAGTATATTATATACCTATATATATATATATAATATATATCATAATATATACTATATTATACGTATATAGTAGTCATATAGATATTACCCCCGGTCGCCCCCTATTAAAATAATGAGCAAATATTAACCAACTGTTCTAGTTCTAAAAACGACTATATACTATAATAGTATATATCAATCTACATCCTACTATATATCACTATAGTACCTATATATAAGTCAGTATATAGTATATTGATATAGTCTCGTATATATATACTACCTATAGGGCCATATAGTAGCCCTACTAGTAACCTACTATATAACTATTATATACTAACTATAGCTCCCTCCTATATATAACGTATGAGTATATATATAAATATACTTACTACCTATCCTATTATATCCTAATTAGTATATATCATATACCCCAATCTAATATTATACTACTATCTAGTATATAACATCATATAGTATCATATATAATATACTACCCTATAGTATATAGCTCTTTCACCTACCTATTGTGTTAAACTCCCCTATATTAATATAGTACTATATATACACGCTTAAGTACTAACGCCCCCGATATACTTCCTATTATATATATATATTGCCTATGTTACTATATCTACTATATACGTATTTGAAAAGTGTAGCCTCTCAACTTGCTATATTACTACTATATATATTATATATATATATGACTATATATATTATTATATATATATAGTATTATGTATACGGTATAGTGTATATAGTATATATATATCATAATATATATATATAATTATATATATATATAGTATATACTATATATATCCCGATATAGTATACTATAACTATACTATATATATATTATATATAGTATATATATATATTATATATATATATATATCTATATATATATATATACTATATATATATATAATTATACTATACACTATATACTATATATATTATATATACTATATATATTTATTCATATTATATATAGTATAATATATATATATATAGTATATACTATTATATATATATATATATAGCTGTATATATATATATATAGTAATATAGTATAACTCTATATATATATATATATATACTATAATATATTATGATATATACAACCTATATCTATAGCTACCTATGATCTACAATCCTATATCATATATCAGTATAATATAGGGGTAGATAATTATACTATATGTATTCTATCATGGTTACTAATAAGTATAGTATATAGCTAGTAATATATAAATACCTATCTACTATCAGTATATATATACTATATATTATACTATCTCATATATATATATATTAATAATATATATTACCTATAATATACTGCATATATACCTATCATATATAGTATCACTATCATATATATATACATATATCTAAGTATATATGTATTGAAATTTTCTTATATATAATTATATATATTATATATATACCCTATACCTAATATATATATAATAATAACTCTGTATTAATAATCTCAGTAAATAAATACTAAATTTTAATTTTTACGAATTACGAATTTACGAATATGTATATATATATATATATATATATATATAGTATATCATAAGTGATTTATTTATATTATATACTTTATATATATAATATATATATATATATATATATATATATATATAATATTATAGTAGTATATATATATATATAGTATATATACCTATATATACCCCTACCTATATATATATAGTAGTTATCCGAAAAAAATAATTGATTAATTCATAGTATATAACTATCTATAATATATTATATATATAATATATATATATATATATATATTATATATATATATATATACAATATACTTAATACTATATAATTCATACTATATATAGTCATAACTCTATACTTATTTGAGTAACGCTATATACTTATACTAACTAGTATATAACTATTATACTACTGACGTATATCATATTATATATCCCCACTATTATATTCTATAGTATGTAAACCTATATATATATACTTAATATATTATATTAGTATCTACTATAGTATATATATAGCCTATATATTTTACAGTCATAAAGCTGTACATTGATCTTCCAATAAATATAATTCCTTTGCATATTGTTATGCGAAACTTATTATCACATACTATATAATAATAATACTTATACGCCTATACTATAGATTCTATATCATATCTATATACTTCCAACCTATTACTAGTAATCTCTATATATATATATATAGGTGTAGGTGTGGATATAGTGCAGTGTGTTGGTGCGTGTGAGTATTATTGCTCTAGTTAGTCGATATTCTATATTTAGATATAATATATCATATATCATATATATGATACTATATAATATAATTATAATATATACAATTATAATAACCTATATATATATACTGCTTCCGACTATATTATAATATTATATATTTATATATACCTATTAGGTATTAGATATTAAGTACATACTATGTAGCTATATAACTATACATAGTCACTATACTATATATCTATACGGTATTATCATATATATAGATCGCTTATTAGTACGTATATATATTGAGATGATCTCGTCTCTTGGTTTATGAGTATTAGTGAGGTGATGGGATTTATATACTATACCATATACCTCTTACTATGTGTATATACGCTGATTATATATCCACCACTTACAACTACCGCAGAGCTACCACGTCAATACAGCCCACGTACAACTACAAACAGCGACTAGAATAATAAGAGGCGAGACTAAGGAATATACAAATATGAAGTATAGTAATAATATATGGGACGAGGAGAGTAATAAGAAGGGAATAATTACTATATATACAGAGAGGAGAGTAAGTATATAGTATAATGAGTAGAGATATATTTATGGTGAAATAGAGAGATGAAAGAGAAGCGAGATAGAAGGGTAATAGAGATGAAGTAAGTAAGAGAGGATGAGATATAGTATAAGATAATAAGAGCTATATAATATATAATAGATAGTAGTAATAGAAAAAAAGTAAGATAGTAAAAGAGGAGAGTGAAGAGCGAGAGTAGAGATAGTAAGTAAGTGAGATATAAGGAACTATAAGTAAAAAGTGAATAAGGGAGGTATTATATATAAAGAATAAATAGAGAGAGTAAGAGTATATTATATAGTAGTAATAGTATAGGTAGATAAGTAGAAGTAAGAGATTATAATACTAAGAGATATATTAAGTAGTAAGCGATAAATATAACTAGCTATAAGATATAGAGAGTATATAAAAGAAGAGTATATATAACAAGGAACTATGCTATAGGCTATAAAAGTGACTAGAGAATAAATAGGCTAGAAGATATATAGAATGAAGAGAATGAGGTATCTAGAGAATAGGGAGAGTAATAGCGGGTAATAAGTCATATATATAGGAGTAAGATAAATAAGATATAGCTATAGGAGTACGAATAAGACGGGACAGAGAGTCTACAGTATGATAACAATGAAGTCACGGTAGTAAAAAGTAGTATACGGGACATAAATATAGAGATAGTAAAAAGCAGTGAAAGTGTTTTGATATAGAGAGGTATATATATAGGGCACGTACTAAATGTATATCTAATGTAAATAGTATAAGTAGTAAAATTCTATCATAAATACAATATAATAGATAGAAGGATATAAAAATCTATAGATAGAGATAGAAGATATATATAAGATAGATAAGATAGATATATATATATTCGTAGATTAGTATATAGAGTTAGTATATAAATTATATATATATGTATAATGAGATGTAAAGATATTATAGATTGATATATAATATGAGTGATATATAGTAGATATCCGGACATAGTAAGAGATATATAGGATGTATTCAATATTATAGATAAGGTATTAACTAGATAGATGTTTGGTGCTAAAGGTACTATAGATTATAATAGTATAAAATACGAGAATTAATGAACATACTAAGCAGGCAACAAATAAATAAGAATATAATAATGTTATAAGTAATAAGTATATATATGATAATATATATAAATATGAGAGGTTTTATATATAGCTAGTATATATATACTATAGTACGATAGGAAAGTTAGAGAAAGAGATACTATATATATAATATATCATAGTACTATAATATAGCTATATAGTCTATATAGGTCACTATATAGTATATACTATATACTTACGCGTATATACTAGGCGAAAGATTTGAAAGTACGTAACGTAATATATATATATATACCGTATACGGTATATATATATATAACCGGTAGCGTTAATATATATACGTATATATATATGAACTAGTTATAACGTATAGTACATAGTAACTATGACAGGATGAGTCGACTGAGAATATATAAGTAGCTGATATAGCTATATAGGCTATACCGTATAGATAGAGCTACGTATAATACGTACGCGATACGCGATACTAGTAGTAACTAGAATACGAGATAGCTAGTACTAGCTACAGCTACTACTAGCGGGTATAATACGCTCGCGGTACCGCGCAGCCGGCGACGCTAATAAATGATACAATATAAAGAAGACTACGTAGTAGTAACATAGTACTAGCCTAAGTAGGGGTATAAATGATAATAGATAGTAATAGTATAGCATAGGCAATAGAAGAAGACTAGAAGTAGATAGAGAGTAAGATTATGATAATAGTAGAAGTAAGAGATAGTAAGTATGTAGAGTATGATATACGAGGTATTATAAGAGAGAGTAGATAGAATGATATGAGTAATAGTAAAGGAAGAATAATATATATATTATACGATAGTAATAGTAAGATAGATAAGAAGAGATGAGGAGAAATAAATTATATATATATATATGAATAAGAAGATGAAGCAATTATATAATAGTATATATATAAACTATATATATAGATTATGATGATATAATAGGGATATAGTATATATAAGATATAGATATATAATAGTATAATAATATATATATATAATAATATATAATACTATATATATATAGTATATTACTATAAGTATTATTACTATATATATAAGTATATATATGAAAATGAATATATTGTATTATATATATTATACATAGAAGAGCTAGTTATAATATAGAAATTGTACTATAGTATATAGGGATAGAAGAATAGTATAACATAGGTAGTGAATATAGACTATATGAAGATTATATAGATATAGAGTACTATATATACTAGTAGTAATGAAATTTATAATATAAATAATATAATAGTAGAGGACAGTAATAGATATATATATATGTACCGCGTGAAGTCAATATAGAGATATGATGTAAGCTAAGCCTCCAAGAGGCCAACCGCCTACAAGCAAACGTAAGAAAATACTAAATTATGACACAGCGGATAGACTGAAGAGAAGTTATTACTGACGGAGAGTAGAAGAGAGAAAGAAAGATAGCACATAGAAGGAGGAGTCAATGAGGAAGTAAATAGTGAGGTTTCCGCAAAAAAAAAGAGTATTTGATATAAGAAGAGGACGGGAGAAGAGGAAATGAGAGAGGATAAGAAAAAAGAGAGAGAAGATTGACATAGAGAAATAATAGGATAAGAGATAAATTGAGAATAGAAAAGTAAGAAAGAGGAGAGAGATAAATAAAGATAACAAAATGAAAGAGAGTACGGTACTATCATGCCAAGAGAACTAATAAAATAATATAAAAGCATTTTTTGACTTAAAGATCAGTCAAAGAAAGACGTATAGAGAGAGGAGCGAAGAGAGAGAAGAAAAAAAAAAAGCGGCTTATTTCGGAAAGGAATTTTAGGAACTTAACATGTATTAAGTGAGTGAATATTTGAACCACAAAATGTTAGTTTTAAAGAAAGAAATAGCATGAAAAAAAAAACGTTGTTACACAGTGACAAAAATTCGTAAAAACACAAATAATTCGAACAAGCGACTCATGCCTGCCAAAAAAATCAAAAAAAATTAAGTAAGGGACACGGAATTTAATGAAACGTCAACCATGAAAATCTTTTTGAAAAAAAAAATAGAAGAAGTTGTACAAAATTAGACAAAAAAAGAAAACGAAGAAATATGTGAAAATAAGTTTCGTTTTACTTCTAAGAGGATAAAAAATCAAAAAAAGTGGGAAATAACAAAGACGGCATTAATCGACGAAAGAAAGTGAAATCAAATTCACCAGCTGTGTTCTGAGAACTAGAAAAGAAGAAAGAGGAGTCTACAAAAAGGGCATAAGGTGGACCACAAACTGAAAAAAATAGAAGCGAAGAAGGAGAAGGAGAGCGTGTGGGGGAGACAAGGAGAAAAAGGAGACGGAACAAGAGCAAAGATGATGGTCGGGGGAAGGTATGGGGGATCGGGGGAAAAAAGCCGGGAACGAACGAAAAAACGGGAGGAGTGAAGAGAATAAGAGAAGAGAAAGAATAATGACCAATGTGCAAAAAAGTACTATGAATGGAGACCAATGACATAATAAGAGAGATAAGAGAGTGTAGAATGTATATTAGATAGATAGAAAAGTGATATTCAGTCTAGAGAAAGATAGATAAAAAGAAAAAGAGAGAATAAATAGAAATAGAAAAAAAAAAAAAATAGAGAAACGAAAAGGCGGAGGGGGGGAGGATGGGCTACGGACACTGATCGGAGGAAAGAGCGGAACAGCTCAGTGAAAAGAAAAAGAGCGTCGATCAACGACGCCGAATTCAGTGATCAGCCAAGACCGAACCGAACCGATCGAAGCGAAGCGCCAGCGCTCGAGCGGCAGGTCCCAAGCCGAGACCGATCCCGCTGAGAAAGGGGAGACGCCTGGGACGGACTGCCCCAAACAGCGAGGAGCACTGCCACCCCGACGACGAACCGGGGGTCCCTCGAAAAGAAAGAGCGGGGGGTAAAAATGCAAAAACGAGCACGAGCGCTCCAATCCCCGGGGGCGCGCGGGGAGCACGAAAAGACATTCAGTATGCGGATGAAGGGGGAAACGAGAGGAAGGAAGGTGTGGCCCCGGGGGTCGGATACTCCGCAAGGCACTGGCAATAAGCCAAAAGGAAGACGGCAGCAAACCAGAACTTCGGCCGGAGGCGAGAGGCCCGAGAGGCACAAGCTCCGGGACGAAAAAGCCGGGGCCGGGACAAAGGAGAAAACGCACGACAACCCTGCAAGAACCCTGAATGGAAAGCGCGAGAAAAACACGGAAAAAACAAAATCGGAAACCTAACAGACAAGAGGGGCCAAAAGGATCGGAGCGGAAGGGGCCGCCCAGGTCAGCCAGCAAGCTGTAGATAGCCGCAGGGAGGGACATAGTGAGAAAAAAAGCGAGAAACATCACCGCAAGACATTCGATACGGTGGGCTGAGTGGAGCGTTCGATACATTACGTACCACCAGCGACAGCACGCGTAGAATGGGGGGAGGTACCGCAGCGCAGGGGCCAGGAATTTCTCGTGGAATCAAAAATTTAATTATTACTTATTTTTTTATTTTTTTTTTTTTTATTATTTCTTTTTTCTTTATATTCATGTTTTTATTATATTTTATATAATGAAATTAATGTTCTATATACATTATTTAACTTCACATTTAAAATACATTTTTAATTAAATTTTTTCTTTAATAACATACTTAGAAAAAAAATAAATAATTAATGAATAATTAATATAAATAATAATAACAATCAATCAGACTGATAAATCATAGCGTGCAGGGATCATTACTACACGAATAATAATAATAATTACTAATTAGCGAATCATAATAATGAATAATGAGACATGAAGATGAATAGATGAATAAAATAATGAACTAATCATAGTAATAACGAATAGTGTATAAATATAATAATAATAAATAATAATAATAATTAATAATAATAATAATAATTAATAATAATAGATGACACATAAACAAAACAATATAATCACATCACAAGATATAATGAATAATAATGAATAATAGACAGGGATCAGTCCCCAGTCCGACTTTGTTCTCTGTTTTGATGTCGGATTTTCCAATACTGGAGTGTGGCTGTTTGTGGCTGTATGTCTGTAGGTATATGTGTGCATGTATGTGTGTGTGTTGTTGACTTGGAAACGAATCAGTATCTCATTTGAGAGGGAATATTCAGGGGTAAATATAATGAGATACTAACACTGATTTCAATTTTAATTGGGATTAAAGTCGCGTAGTGGGGGTGTAGAGTTAGTATCAATTCATGCCAAGAGTTGCTTAATGTGTTCTCTCTAGGAAAAAACATTCCCCTTCCTTCTAACTGTTTATGTCCATTTTAATAAGCACAATTACTCTTGTTATGAATAGTCAGAATTTGTCGTTGTGTTTTGTTTAGAGTGATGTGGAATAAATCGCGTCGTATGTAGTTAGCTTTACACTCCAAGTGAAGTAAACACCACCTATTTGCCCTAAATATGGCGATGAGAGAGTGAATATAACACGTGACAGATATAATATAAAAATAAACAAACAATTCATTTAAATTTGAAAGATGACTGACTGAGGTAATGAAATGAGATAGACATTTCAAATTAAGTTATTATAAAATGAAAGCAGTGATAGTAATATAGTGATACAAAAATAGTGATATAAATAAGTATTAAAACAAAAATTATACATACAATATAATATGAGTCTGAATAGAAATAATGATTGCTATACATAGTGAAGTAGAAGCAGGAAAGATCAGAAGCCAGTAAAGCAGAAAGTGTAATATAGCTCGGCAGCTCTGCTGTAATTATATCTCTTACTGCAGAAATATATGTAAAAAGCATTAAAGCAGAAGTTTAAAGCAGTAAAACAGTAAGGAGTTAAGCAGTTTAAAGAGAATATACAAATGATGAGGTAACTCAATCGAGATAGGGCATAGCCACTGGAAAGCTGTTACCACAAGTCTGCTAAAGCCGACCTAAAACAAAGGCATACTAATCCCCTAGGTGTTAGGTAATTACACCATAGAATGTCACCTACAGCGACAGATTTTAATGTCCGTTAAAGTACTATGTTTTTGAAGATCTCAATAAGACTTATTATTGATACAGTTCTGTCGTACCCATACTCTATTATCGCTTTAGACTAATTTGTTTAGTAGAATAATGGAGACATCTCGACTATAACTCAACCTGTTTTGTTATAACTTATTTTCAACAGTGCTCACTAAAATTACGTTTCTGTAAAAAAATAAATAGTGAGGTTTACTATCGAAGTATCCAAGCACCCGAGTTTCGATCAAGAATTGTGATCTAGAATCTAGAGAACGAGAGTTGGTGTACTACAAAGTAAAAAGAAGAACAAAGACCATGAACGTTACATAAAATAACCGCAAAGTCTTGGCGGCACTAACCCAATCATCGGAGGCCGCCACTCCCCAAGTTATGATGGGGAGGAGTAGATGAGAAGCATTGTTTTTAATCCGCCCCTCCAAGAATCTCTGAGACAGGTTTATGTTTCATCATTTTGAGTTATTTAAAAAGATATGTTCGAAAGAGTTCCTGTAATTTTGTGGGATCATGTAAATGAAACTGAGAGTGGTGAGAGTGCCTACTCAACCAGTTCATCAGGTATTACAATGTATAATCGAGAATGCATAAGAGTTCACTCTGCGAAAATGATGCGCCAAAAGGATGAACCAAAAGGAAACGCAGTGAAGAGAAATGTTCCAAGCACAACCTAACAACCCGCTGTGAAATATCTAATGGAGAGTACCGTCATCGCTTTAGACGACGCTTAAGTTCTCTCCCACCCAAGGTAAACCCTTAAAGAAAATCAAGTATATAAATAACTATCACGTATACATAATATCCAAAATATTAATTAAACAGTCGAACAATTTAAGACAAATTAAAAATATAATTTAAAACAATATCATACATCCGCCTTTTAAAAGTGCAGATGCGGATATGGAGAAATTTTTAATTGCGGATGAAGATGAAAATATTAATGTGGATGTGACATACATTAATATTTTATATATATATATATATATATATATATATATATATATATATATAAATATATATATATATGTTGTTATATACAAATATATATATATATATATATATATATATATATATATATATATATATATATATATATATATATATATATATATATTCAAAAAATTAAATAGAATATCAGAA
>JABUQX010014631.1:27500-35000 GCA_015478945.1 Trachelipus rathkii
AATTGCATATTTTTGTTTTATTGACGCCGCCATTTATATATATATATATAGTATATAGAGAGTAAGATATATATATATATATATATATATAGTTATATATAGCATATATATATATATATATATATATATATATATATATATATATATATATGTATATATATATATATATATATATAATGATCTTATTTATAAGAAAACAAAATTGGAATCTTTAATAACTTTCGTAATTGCACTCGAAAAAGCTAATTGGGGATTAATTAAAAAGAGTTATATAGACTATTGAGTAACTAATAATAATAATAATAATAATAATAATAATAATAATAATAATAATAATAATAATAATATAATAATAATAATAATAATAATAATAATAATAATAATAATAACGCAATCAGTCCCATGAGACAAAATTTTTTACAATAAGGTAAATTTTGCTAAAATTAGTTTCTTATATATATATATATATATATATATATATATATATATATTATAGATATATATATATATATATATATATATATATATATATATATATATATATATATATATATATATATATATATATATATATGTGTGTGTGTAGGTGTGTGTAGAAGTGTGTGTAGCGTGTGTGTGTGTGCGTGTGTGTATGTGTGTGTGTGTGTGATGTACCGAGCCTAGTTTTTAGGACCGAGTCCTGGTTCAGGTTTTTAAATAAAAAATGGAGAAGTGGGTTTTAGGGAATACAGGGTGACTAAAAAAAACGGTCCCCGCGCGCACTTTTTGTGATATCTCCTACAATCATTCACTAATCACCCTTATTTTGGAGGATATGGCAGAAGCAACGTCTGTGAACACAACTATATCTCAATGAAATCTCTAGCAAAGAATATACTGCGTCAAACATTACTACAAGATAGGCTCGTTTAAGAAAATCCAGTAGATTTTCATGCGTCAGTTCAAATGTGAGAAGGCACCCCTCCAAAAGCAGAATTCAGAATTAGGTGGACCACTTTGAGAAGTATGGGACCGTGGAGAACCTCAATGCAGCAAGTGAAAACCGTCCAAGCCACTCAGGACGGTCCCAGGAAGCGTACAGCCGAGCTGGTAGAGAGCGTGAGAAAGTCAGTTCAGCAAAGTCCTAGACGCTCTGTGCGCAAGCGGTCAGTCCCTCGGTATATTCCTTAAGAATTGCAGAGACTACTATTAAACGATATAAGGGCTTATCCAATATCCATACAGAATACAGATGAAACAGAACTTTACAGCCTTAGACAAACGACAGAGAGAGGCTATGGCAGTCAAGTTTCTGGAGAAGATTCAAGAGACCCTTAACGTCCTTTGGACCTCAGATGAAGCCCACTTCTATCTTGAAGGAAAGGTGAACTCAAAGACACATATCTTTTGTGGGAACTCCAACCCAGTGATGTAGCCACCAAGCCCCTACACTCCCCTAGGTGCACAGCATGGGTTCCAATCTCGGTCAAAGACATCATCGGATCATTTTTCTTCGAGGAATCTTGCGCGACAGTGTCAGTCGCTAAGGAAAGGTATGCTTGAGTTCCTTTAAACCTTCAAGAGAGAGTTACAGCCCCTCTATTCATCGCTTATGAGAAAGTTCTGGTTCCAGTAAGATGGAGCAAGTTCTTACACATCAAACCTGTTACGCGATTGGCTGAAAGAGAACTTTGAACACCGTGTGATCAGTCTCAAAACTGATTTTGAGTGGGCACTTCATAGCCCAGATCTTATCCCCCAGATTTCTTCCTTTGGAGCTATCTCAAGGACCATCACTGAACTCGAGGAAACCATCAGGGAGGAGTTAAGAGTCATTCCTCGGTCTGTTTGTAAGGACGTCTTGGACAACTTTGTGCTGCGCCTCAAGAAATGCACGGAGTTAAATGGAGGTCATCTCGAAAAATGCTCTAGAATAAAGAAGAACATGCCAAAGACTATCATGTTTTAATTAGATGTTCTAACGACAATAAATTAATAACTGAAGTTTCAATTAATTCCGACAAAAAATTAAGAAATGAAGCCTATCGAAAGTTGGGGCCCGCTTTTTTAGTCACCCTTTATATGTAAAATCTTGTTTTAACTAAAAAGAAAAATCGCAATGAATTAAATAATCTAGCAAGAAATATTCTGGAAATGAATCAAAATTAAGAATGATGTCAACGTTTGGAACAACTTACGTTTGTGAAATGCTTTTCCCTACCAACTTTAACATAAAAAAAAGCGATTTGTCTAACATAATAATAATCAGTTATTAGGGGTAAAAAATACAAGACTATTAGGAAGGAAATTAGCTCTAAATAATAAAAAAAAAAACAATGAAAACTAGTAAGCCAAGTTTTATAAAAAAGAAAGAGAAAATCACTAGTTTCTTTATGCTCTTAAAAACACGTTGCACTTACAACTTCTAGATATAATTGAACTTTGATTCAAAGTATTTTTCTGTATATAACTGAGTTTGACATCTGATACCAATACGAGTTCCCTATTGTGAGTGACTATATCGAAAAACACCTTCAGCATTTAGATGTATACTATATAAACGTATTTAAAAATAAAAAATAAAAATTTGAATATATTTATTTCATATTTTGAAGAGGGATTGAAATTTTAAGTTGAAAATTCTCTATAATTTTTTTTTTTTTACTGTTCGTCCAATTTTTATGAAAATTTTAGAATAGGTTGAATTAGACATTGCACATCTTTTATTGAGAACATTTTTCTATGTACAAAACAACTTGACCTGTTCCAGACAGCATTTTTAATTTGTTTCAAATGTGAAACAAGTTTGCAACGTCAAACTTGCAAGCTTGCTATAGGCTAGCCAAGGATTTCCGCAAGTGTGATTTATATTACGTATCAAACATGCTAGTTTACACCTGTCAGACTTGCAGCAAGTTTTGCAAACTTCAAACAAGGTGAAAATTTGCAAAAGTTTAAAACAAACTTCCGAAAATTAAAAAAAAAAAAAAATCATTTTCACGATCTTTATTTATTTAACAGGTTAATTAATTAATTAAGGACATTAATTAACATTTTAATTAATTGACGACGTTGTTCTTATTATATTATTGCTCCGCCCACTTATGCGTGACGTCAGATTAACTCTCTCGAAATAGTATTGAACTCTGGCCACTTGTACACTAGCTCAATGTTTTACCACTGAGCTAAAACAACAACGCGTTTAAAGCTGCTTTATACCAGTTTTATTTGACATCGTAAATATTTGTGTTTATTTTTTTACAAAGTTATTTATTATTTATTAAATTATATTTATTTAAATGTTATATATATATATATATATATATATATATATATATATATATATATATATAGTATATATATAGTATATATATATATATATATATATATATAGTATATATATATATTATTATTATATATATATATATATTATTATATATATATATATATATATATATATATATATATATATATATATATATATATATATATATATATATATATATATATATATATATATATATATATATATATATATATATATATATATATATTATTATTATATATATATATATATATTTATATATTATTATTATAGAAAGAATATATATACCAGCAACTTGATTTGTTTCGTCATATGCATCTTAAAACCCCATTAATGCCACAGTAAAACGGAATACATTGCTGGAAAGCTGGTCCAAAGCTATAAAGAAATGTAAAAAAATATATATATATATATCCTCAAAACTACAATAGCTACAGCGAAAAGTAATACATTTTTGGAATCCCTGTAAATTTCACATAAGAAAATGTAAAAAAAAAAAAAAATTATTGTTAATAATTATAGTATGATTAGAGAGCCTAGAGACCTTTTATTGATTTCTCGTTAAAATAAATAGACTTTGGCTAAATTTGCTTATACGGCACAATTAGGGGCCTGAGCCGACGGGGGAACATAGGGGGACGTTTTCTCCATACCCCGTAGGGGAGGGGCGGAGGAACCCCCAGCGACACCCAATTACCAAAGAGCGGGGGTTCCGAGACCCTCCCCGGAGGGGGGGAATTATCCTACCCCGTAGTTCCCTGGAAGGCCGAGAGACCCTGACTCTGCCATCGGTGCGGTATACCCTGGGGTATTCTTTTTAGTAAAAAAAAAGAAAATTTAATAGAAAGTCTATTTATTTTAACGAGTAACCAATAAAAGGTCTCTAAACAGCCTTCTAATCTTATTAATCGAAATATTAACTGCAATTTTTTTTTTTAATTTTACATTTTCTTATGTGAAATTTTACCAGGATTCCACAAATGTATTTATTCCTTTTCGCTGTAGTTGTAGTTTTTGAGATATATATTTTTTTTTTTTTTTTTTTTTTTACATCTAATGCAAATTTGGTCCAGCATTCCAGCAATGTATTCCGCTTTTACCGTAGCATTAATAGTTTTTAACATACATATGACGGCTAATCCTAGATCGCTGATCTATATATATATATATATATATATATATATATATATATATATATATATATATATATATATATATATATATATATATATATATATATATATATATATATATATATATATATATATATATATATATATATATATATATATGAGTATATGGCCAGCCTCTAGAAGAGCCACAATCCATATCTCAAAAACTACTACAGCTACCGGAAAAAGGGAATACATTGTTGGAATCCTGGTAATATTTTAGTAACTGTAAAAAAGTCATATCTCGAAAACTACAAAGCTACAGGAAACAGTCACATTTTTGGAATCCTTGTAAAATTTTGGTTCGAAAAATGTAAAAAAAAAAAAAAAAAAAATTAAACAAAATTGGCTTTTTTTTGGGGATGCTGGGGATATAGTATATATAAGGTAATACAAGGCAATTTAGGGCTCGAGCCGACGGGAACACAGGGGGGGGTTTTCCATACCCCGTGGGGAGGGGCGGAGGAACCAGCGCACACCCAAATCCAAAGAGCGGGGGTTCCTGAGACCCTCCCCGGAGGGGGGGAATTAGTCCTACCCGTAGTTCCCCCGGAAGGCCGAGAGACCCCGACTCTGCCATCGGTGCGGTATACCCTTGGGGTATTCTTAGTTAAAAAAGCAAAATTTAATAGAAAGTCTATTTATTTTAACTGAGTAACCAATAAAAGGTCTCTAAATAGGGCCCTCTAATCATATTACTATAATTATTAATAATAATTTCTTTATTTTATTTTTTTACATTTTCCTATCAAAAAATTTTACGAGGATTCCAAAATGTATTCCTTTTCGCTGTACTATTGTAGTTTTGAGATTTTTTTTTTTTTTTTGTTTTTTTTGTTTTACATTTTCCGCTCTAAAATTGGACCAGCATTCCAGCAATGTATTCCTTTTCCCGGTAGCTGTTGTAGTTTTTGAGATACATATGACGGATAATCGAAAAGCTGACCTATATATATATATATATATATATATATATATATATATATATATATATATATATAAGAGTTATATATATATATATATATATATATAGTTATATATATATATATATATATATATAATAATAATAATAATAATAATAATAATAAATTTGAAAAGAAAATAATATTTAAAAAAAAATTACTACTATTTTTTTATTTAATTTATATATTAATATTGAATTTTTATTATCCTACGTGGGATCATTATGTAGAATGTTTTAAATTGCACATCTTTCACCCGGAGGTAAAATGATTGGGTATGTAAGAAAATGCCTAAATAGAAGTTGTGTATATATATATATATATATATATATATATATATATATATATATATATATATATATATATATATATATATATATATATATATATATATATATATATATATATATATATATATATATATATATATATATATATATATATATATAAATATATATATATATATATATATATATATATATATATATATATATATATATATATATATATATATATAAGTAAGTGGCCCTATGGCGCAATGGTAGCGCGTCTGACTCCAGATCAGAAGGTTGGGTGTTCGAGTCACTTTGGGGTCAAACATCTTTTTTATTTCTTTACCTCTTATTACTAGAGATAACAATAAAATGACAAACGAACCTTCACCTCAGAAGAGATAGAGGACTTAAGACCTTCAGACCATTCGGAAATTCTGACCACGAGCGACAGACAAGCTACGGACAACTTGTCAATTGATGTGTGATTTTTTTATATTAACTTGAAGGATGAAAGTAATCTTATATCTCGGGGGAGACATAAGAAATTGCTAATTAAAAATGAGAATTTAACATGAGTTTTCTTTAGAACTAACTTCCTAAAAATGAGAATTTAACATGAGTTTTCTTTAGAACTAACTTCCATCCCTACTCTCCTGAACTCTGTTGTCGTCATGGAGTAACCCATACAATTTTGCTTCCAATTTATCTACCCTTCAACATTCATTTTTTGCTTCTTGAATATTGGAGTCTTTATGTGTTAAAACTCTACGACCATTCTTAAATGATGAAACTACTTCTACTATAATCTTCACCCAATGATGAAATAGTTTTTCCAAAGAGTCCACCCTCTTTATTATCATTTTAATGTTGCTAAATTTCGATTTCAGTTTTAGATTATATATATATATATATATATATATATATATATATATTCATTATATATATATATATATATATATATATATATATATATATATATATATATATATATATATATATATATATATATATATATATATATATATATATATAAGCTCCGTATTCAATATTTGTGTGACAGAATTTAACTTTCCGACTTTCAAAGTTTAAACCAAACATAAATTGCAAAACTTTGACAAGGCATTTGACTTGGACTTTGCAAAAGGTTCTTCTCGACTTGCTATGAAATAATTAAAATAATAGCATAGTTTATGCAAAAATAATTAACAAATAATTAAAATAATAGCATAGTTTATGCCAAAATAATTAACAAATAATTAAAATAACAGCATAGTTTAAATAAAAATAATTAATCGATCTGGTAAAAATAACTTATAACTTCAAACTCAAACTCTTAATTTAAAATAATTGAATTAATTATGTGCAACTGAATTGAACCAATATATAAAAGGCTTGTTTTAATTATCTGGTCTTTAGAGAAATATCTATATACTCTATTGTAATTGTAAATGCCGACATGACTTGGATTTCCTGCATATATGTTCAGAAATCCCGGTCATCAATCCTAAAAACAAGCCTTTGTCACTGACGTGTTATGTTCCTAAGGAAAAAATTCCTCTATTCCTCCGGAGTTAAGGGCATTACCCAAGTCAGCTGCTGACATGCCTGCAGCTTTTCCTGCCGATCTCGCACTATATTCCCTATACTTCATAATTTATCTTTCTTTATTTATTTTTCATTATCTCTTCTCCTCCTCCTCCTCTCTAGTCCCCATATAAATTATCTTGCAAAAAATGAGACTCAGTTAATAATGAAGGAATAAAACTTGAAAACCCAGCAAGTGAAAT